>JASDQU010308449.1:107120-121069 GCA_032191745.1 Picea mariana | reverse complement strand
GCGTCCACAGAGTGGGCAAGGAACTAGGGGCTGGAAGGTGGGAAAGGGGCTGAGTGTTGAGCCTAGGGGCTTAGGCCTAGAATAATATTTTAATATTATTTCCTAAAAAGCCATGTGCATATTATTTTATCCTAAGTTCCTAGCAAAAAGGAAAGGCATGGACAGGGAGGCAGGTGGATGGAACGCATGCAGTTCCCAAGGTGACAAATGTCCACCCTGACGCATGCAAATAAAACATAAAGGAACAGCTGTGGGGGGGGGAATCTCTCGCATTCCATTCGACCCGACTGCCCTGAGCAGGAGCCGGAGGAGCCAGTCTGCAAGAGACCTCGTGTATGTCTGTTACAGAGAGGAAGCCTGTGTTGGGTGCTGAAGAATGCGTGTTTACCCTTGTTCAGAGCTGTGGAGTCTGTCTATGAGAGAAAACCAGTGTGTGCATTCCCTAAACGAAATGTCCATGTCAATTTCAGGAAAGAATCTCTGTTTGCCCAGGAAAAGCTGAGCGAGCTTGTGCATGGAACCCTGTTCAGAAATCTTGACCGTGAGAATATCCTGTGGCTGCTGAACCAGTTCTTGGGAAGCCTGTGTCTATTTTCCCTGTGTTTGTTGTGGCACGCAGTTCTGGATTGCGTGAGGCTTGTTGGCCTGTGAGCAACTCTTTCCAGGTGAAAGAGTTTGTTGGGAAGTGGTTTCTTCCAGAGAGTGCCCAGCACCAACTACGGGATCTGAGACTTCCTGATCCAGCCTGTTGCCGAGACCCAGAGAGGGAGGTTAGCACCGATGGATTGTGTGTTTGAAGGTGTATACTCCCGGGCGGAACAAGCATGTGGGGAATGAGATTCTGGCAGTAGTGGGCGTAAGATGGCATCTTTGGGATGAATCCTTCTAGATATTCTGGGGCTGTTTTCCCTGTAACCTCAGCCTAGCCTAGGATTCCTTTCCTTGGGGTGGAGCTCAGTCCCAGCTCGGGGGTGACCCACTGTTGAGTTGAGGAGCAGTGCGGTCTACGGCTGGGAGGTTCGTGGAAGGTCTGCATTTGGTTGGTGGATTTCTCCACTGCTACAAGATAAGTATCTAATTATGTTCTTATCACATTTCCACATGATTGTGCTGTATATATTATCATGATTCCGCTGTGTATATGAATTATCATAGAATGTTATGGAATTGTTTAATCGTAGTAGTAAAATTATATGTTTTTACTCTGAGACTTAAACGTGTTTAATTACTGTTAAATGCATGTGGAATATATATTGCACTGTATGTGTTATGTAAATCCGCCGCAAGTGTATACAAATTGTTACGTAGTGCACTAAAAGCTTTGGTAAGCAAAAAGGTACACTACAAGTTCTATACCTGGTGAGTTCTCACAAGTAAAAGCATAAATTGAAGATCATGGAAGTTGTTTGGGTGCAAGATGTATATGACGGAACATGGGACATAAGTTTTGGAAACCGCAAACCCGGGACCCGATGATCAGATAATTGGCTAAGTATTGAAAGGGACTGCAGTCGTATGGGCTCATGGTGTGAAGATATAGATAAAGAGTTGTCAATTTGTGAATCCATGAGGTTGTGATCATATAGATGCGACTAAATATAGAACCACAAAGGGATAATAGAGGGGGAGAAAAGAGGAAAAATTAAGAGTGTTTATACATTCTAACGGACAAATTGTATATTGCGGAACTCCGGGCACTATTTGCAACTCACAGAAGATTCTAAACACAATTTTGAGGTTGTCAATTCGAGAACCCACAATAAAAAATGTGTCCAAGTATGGAACAGGGAAATGCTGCCCGAGACTTGTTTTCTCTAATATATTGAAATTTGTAATAGCTTTGCCATTACCTGGCAAGATCTTCTTTGCATGTTTCTGGACAAGTTCTGTAGGAATGGTTGGTTCTCGAGACTTTTTCTTATTAATGACGATCTTTACGGTTGTTGCATGATGTCGTTTTAGTATTAAACATTTGGTGTTGCATATATGGAAAGAAGTACGAGGATGGGTAGAACAAGAAACAATGACTAGGAGTTGGAGATTTTGTGAACCCACCAACGCGAGGATCTAAAATAGGGTGACAAGGTCTCCCCAGAAGACACGAGGCCCTGACAACCAAATTGTATAGCTCGAAACATTTGAATGCATAATGTGTAACACATAAGAGGGGACGATGTCATAGTCCGGTAGTCAATTTGTATGTGGCGGAGGACCGGGTGTCAATTCTTTCATACTAGTGTGTTCAGGTTTCACTAGTAAGAGCATAGTTAATGTATATTAGGAAGGACGCAGAGTTAGTGGGGATGGAAGGAAGCGACAGATACTTTGAGCGAAGTTAACGTATTCGAGGAGCCCGAGGTGGAATTATGGATCACAAAATTTTTGAGTGCAAGAAGTATATCATGGAACAATAAGCAGCTGAGTTCATAAGCGCCAACCCGAAAACCACGACCATAAAATTGGCTAAGTATGGAAAGGAACAAAGGTTGGTTAGATTCGTCATGTGAGGATATAGATGGATATGAAGATGTGTCAACCCACCAACCCTGGAACCAAATATCATAGAAAGAAAACTAAGTATATAACCAGAAAGTGATAATGGACGAGAAGAATAAAAGGTGAATTCGTATGCACCAACTTGACAACTGCGACCATAAAATTGACTAAGTATAGAAAGGAACAACGGTCGATCGGATTTGTCATGTGAGGATATAGATGGAGATGAAGATATGTCAACCCGCCAAACCTGGAACCCGCGATCATAGAAAGGAGACTAAGTATATAACCAGAAAGTGATAATGAACAGGAAGAAGAAAAGGGGAAAAGAGTTGAGTATCTGACAATAGAAAATCCATTTTTCATTTATTAATGCCAATATTTTCTAACCCCTACTGAGTTCTCACTAGTAAAAGCATAAATTGTAGATCACAGAATTTCTTTGGCTGGAAGATGTATATCACGGAACAAGGGACATAGGTGTTGGATACCGCAAACCCAAGACCTGGTGGCTAGATAATTGGCTAAGTATTGGCCAAGAGAAATTTTTGATATTTATTTCAATAGTATTCATACTAATATATTAATAGATTATTTTTGTTTCAAATTCAAATCATCTCTTAATTCACAAGATGTTGTTCGGTTCACAAACTTCGTTGAAACCATGGAAGTTTTGAGTGCAAGATGTATATAACGCAATAAGAAGCAACACAGTTTGAAAGCACCAATCTGACAACCACAACCATAAAATTGGCTAAGTATGGAAAGGAACAGCGGTCGGTCGGATTCATCATGTGAGGATATAGATGGAGATGAAGATATGTCAGCCCGCCAACCTTGGAACGCGCAATCATAGAAAGGTGACTAAGTATATAACCAGAAAATAATAATAGTCAGGAAGAAGAAAAGGGGAAAAGGGCTAAGTATCTCACAGAAGAAAATCTATTGTTCATTTATTAATGCCAATCTTTTCGAACCCCTAGTGAGTTCTCACTAGTTAAATCATAAATTGCAGATCACAGACGTTCTTTGGCTGCAAGATGTATATGACGGAACGTTAGACATAGGTGTTGAATACCGCAAACCCAGGACCCGGTGGCCAAATAATTAATTTTTGGCCAAGATAATTTTTTTATATTTATTTCAATAGTACTCATATTAGTATATATGCATGAATATTATCAAATAGAAGAAGTTGTAATATATGCAAGATATTGAACAGGAACATGGCATCAACACTTAAGTTGCCTTGTTATAAGTCATTAATTCATTCTATTTATGGGACCCGAAGAATGAAAGCAGGATGGGTCCTCCAATTTCTTTCTTTAAGTATGGGGCGGGCGCCACATAAGTATGGCCTATAACAAATTATTCTTCCATGTAAAATGCAAGGAATGAACAGAGTAGCCTTTATTTAAATTGAAGTACTGGGCAGCAAAAAGAAAATCTTGTCGACCATGTTTAACGACACACAGGAAAAAGATATAAAATAAAATGAAAATTAATACCAGAGATTGGAAAACACCATAAAAAAATAAAACTGCAAATATTCTATATTAAATAAGATGGGGTACAAAATACAACTGAGATTATTTTCCACAATGACTGTGATTTGGCCTACCGCCGACCAATAAAAAAATGTACAATAATGAAGCTTGTTGACAGTCTTCTTGACAATCAAATGCTTGATTCGTAAAAAACAATGAGTTGAATATCAATTTCGGGTCTTGGACTTCATTGGTGTTTCCAACTAGATCTAGATGAAGATATGTCAGCCCGCCAACCCTAAAACTGGATATCATAGAAAGATGACTAAGTATATAACCAGAAAGCGATAATGGACGGAAAGAAGAAAAGGCGAGTTTGTATGCACCAACCCGACAACCGCGACCACAAAATTGACTAAGTATGGAAAGAAACAATGGTTGGTCGGATTCATCATGTGAGGATATAGATGGAGATGAAGATATGTCATCCCACCAACCCTGGAACCAACGATCATAGAAAGGAGACTAAGTATATAACCAAAAAGCGATAATGGATAGGAAGAAGAAAAGGGGAAAGGGGCTAAGTATCTAACAGTAGAAAATCCATTTTCCATTTATTAATGCCAATCTTTTCGAACCCATGCTAAGTTCTCACTAGGAAAAGCATAAATTGCAGATCACAGAAGTACTTTGGCTACAAGATGTATATGATGGAACATGGGACATAGGTGTTGGATACCGCGAACCCGAGACCTGGTGGGCAGATAATTGGCTAAGTATTGGCCAAGAGAAAGTTTTGATATTTATTTCAATAGTATTCATATTAATATATATTAATAGATTATTTATGTTTCAAATGCAAATCATCTCCCAATTTGTAGGATGTTGTTCGGTTCGCAAACTTCATTGAAACCATGGAATTTTTGAGTGCAAGATGTATATAACACAACAAGAAGCATCAGAGTTCGAAAGCACCAACCCGACAACCGCGGCCATAAAATTGGCTAAGTATGGAAAGGAACGGCGGTCGGTCGGATTCACCATGTGAGGATATAGATGGAGATGAAGATATGTCAGCCCGCCAACCCTGGAACCCACAATCATAGAAAGGTGACTAAGTATATAACCAGAAAGTGATAATAGACGGGAAGAAGAAAATGGGAAAAGGGCTAAGTATCTAATAGAAGAAAATCTATTGTTCCTTTATTAATGCCAATGTTTTCGAACCCCTAATGAGTTCTCACTAGTTAAAGCATAAATTGTAGATCACAAAATTTCTTTGGTTGCAAGATGTATATGATGGAATAGGGGACATAGGTGTTGGATACCGCAAACCCGTGACCCGGTGGCCAGATAATTGGATAAGTTTTGGCCAAGAGAAAGTTTTTATATTTATTCCAATAGTACTCATATTAGTATATATGCACAGATATTATCAAATAGAAGAAGCTGCAATATATGCAAGATATTGAACAGGAACATGGCATCAAAACTTGAGTTGCCTTGTTGTAATAGTCATTAATTCATTCTATTTACGGGACCTGAAGAATAAAAGCAGGACGAGTCCTCCAATTTTTTTCTTTAAGTATAGGGCGAGCACCACATAAGTATGGCCTGTGACAAATTATTCTTCCATGTAAAATGTAAGGAACAAACAGAGTAGCCTTTATTTAAATTGAAGAACTGGGTAGCAGAAAGAAAATCTTGTCGTCCATGTTTAACGACACACAGAAAAAATGTACAAAATAAAATGAAAAGCAATACCAGAGATTGGAAAACACCATAAAAAAATAAAACCACAAATATTCTATATTCAAATAAGATGGGTTACAAAATACAACTGAGATTATTTTCCACAATGACTGCGATTTGGCATTCCGTTGACCAATAAAAAATATGTACAATAATGAAGCTTGTTGACAGTCTTCTTGACAATCAAATTCTTGATTCATAAAAACCAACGAGTTGAATATCAATTTTGGGTCTTGGACTTCATTGGTGCTACCAACTAGATCTATCCCATTTTTTTGAATAGCTTGTCTCTTCTAGATATGGCCTGCTTGCATTGGCTGGTTATTAAACATTCCATTCTTTGTTAAGTATTAATTTCCCTCTGCCATTGAAAACTTGGGGTTTAAGGTGCCTTCCTTGTAATGTTCCTAACCATTGACATCCGAGACAACTTAGAAATGTGATTCAGGCCCAATTCAAATTCGAGGGAGTCATTTTATGTGACGTCAATTTTGGGGGAAACAAATCCTATAGGCAACAAAAGTCGAGATAGAAAAAAAATTCAAGTATGTTGTGACTACTATTCTCCCTGTATTGGATCATCTGTTTGGTTGAAAATCATGCCTGAATATTTGTATGTTGAACTTCTTTGTTTTATTAAAGTAAATTGGAAGGAACATCCAAGCTAGCTGCAAAATGTTCTTCTGTTGAAGTACATGACTTCTTTCGACAACACAGGTCTGGCAAGTGTATCAAATGTTGCAGATCGCATCAGAATATATCTTTCATTGTAGGGGTGGCAGACATGGCAGCCCACAGAAAGGTCTAGAATGTTTCGAAGTGATGCCAAATATTACTCCATGCCTGAATACACTCAGTATGAAATTATAAAATTGGATACCAACAAACGTGAGAAACTGTATGAGCGATTGAATCAATATTTTGAAATTACAAAACGTTTAATGCCAAAGTTGTAATAGAATTAACAGACAACCAGTTTCTATGTCAAATTGAGCGACCTCTGGATCCAACAAGAGACTCAACATACAATCAACTTTCGATCTAGGTAGCTTCACCTTCAGGCACCCACATAGGTAGTGACCCCAGGATCCAGATAGCTTTGGCCTCAGACATTGACATTGGCGGTGGAAATGGGAACAATGCTATTGACTGCACTGCGACAATGCGGTGAACAAGCAGGGTTGTCATTGTCAAAGCACTTAAACTGCAGGATTTTCAGACCTGCAAAGAACATCAACTTTAGTGTTGTTTTCTCACGAAATCTACAATATTGGTTTGAGTCCATAAATCTTTGGACGTTGGGTGTCTTGTGCGATAATGACCTTGACATTAGGCACTTGCCAGACATCTATTATCTGACATTGCAGTGTTAATTCAATTTCCATAGTGGACGACGACTCAATTTCATTGGCACAAACAATATTAATTTTGTGATTACTTAACATCCTTGAAGGACGTAAACCCCAAACAATGCCTAAAACTTTTTTAACAGGTGTCTGTTCAAAAAAATACATTGTTCTATATTTAAAAAAAAAAAAAAAAATTGTATGGTTTGAACATTTTTTTTTTATCAAATATCGCATAAACTGCAACAGAAGAAATGCATTTTCCCCATCCAACGCAAGGGAAACAACAAGAAGATTGAAATTAGGTGGAAATGGAGAACGCCAGTATTTCCTATACCACCAATATTTTTTTCTCTCTTACATATGAACTTTTTTAGGTTGTGATAACTTAGTCTACGTTTTTTGTTTAAGCCCTGTATGGCCTGATCACAACTGGGACAAATTTCATGCCTGACCTTTTTCAAATTGTGATAACTTAGCCTACGATTTTTGTTTAAACCCTGTATGGCCTTATCACAACTGGGAGGAGTTTCATTCTCATTAAAAAGCATGCCACGCGTATACCGATTCGATGCGGTTTGGGTGGCATGGACATTGATCCCTGAACCAGTGATATGTCCAAGCAAAGGTTGATAATGGATATGTGTCGTGCAACAGAAGAAATGCATTTTCCCCATCCAACACAAGGGAAACAACAAGAAGATTGACATTAGGTGGAAACAGATCTGGAAACACACCACTACATTAAGGTCTCTTCTAAAGAATGAAATAATATGATTACATGAAGGTGGTAGTAAAAGGTGATTTTTTGAAACCAAATAATTACCTGAACACGTGAAACCTCTTGCAGAAGGTGGTAGTATAAAGTAATCCTCAGAAAATGTTGCAAAGTCCATAATCCAGTTATATGCATAGGAGTAGTAAAATAAAAAATGTGCAGTAGCAATAGATAGTTGATTGTATGTGGAGTCTGTAACTACATCTAGAGGACAATGAACAAAATTTGACAAAGAGCATGGCTTTCTGTCAAGTTTTTTACCACACCTAGAAGTAGCTCAACAAACTTTGAAATAGAAACTTTTGTAATTTTAGTATGTCGTTTTATCCACCCATACAGTTTCTCTTACCCGCTTATGGGTACATTCGCGAATGGAGTAATATTTCGCATCATTTCTGAACATTACAGACCATTTTGCAAGCCATGGTAAGTGTGAATCCTCTGACGAAGACAAATTCTTGTGTGCTCTGCAGAATTCGATACACTTGACAAATCTGTGTTGTTGGAAGAAACTATATACTTCAATGAAGGAGCATTTTCTAGGTGACCTGAAAATCCCTTCCAACTCCCAGCAAGAAAACAAATAAGATCAACAAAGAAATCTATAGGCAGCCTTTTCAACCAACCAAAGCATCGAATACAAGGAGAACACCAACCAGAAGATACTTGTTTTTTTTTTTTTCCTATCTAAGTTTTTGTTGGATAACCGAGTTTTTTTTTTGGCTCAAAGCTCACGTCACATAAAACCATTCTCTCTTCTTTCATTTGGGCCTCAATGGCATCTCTAAGTTGTATTACATGTCCATGACTAGGAACATTAGAACGAAGGCACCCTAAAACCCAACTCTTTGAAGATAGAGAGAAATGGCAATAAGTAATTAAAAGAAACTTTGGAGGATGAGAGTATAATCTTTCGTAAATTTTGGTTTCATTCATCTTAATGGAAGATTCCCTCAATCTTTTCACTTATTAATTCCAATATTTTCAAATATGTGCGTTGAATAGTGACTAATAACACGTAATAACATTCTCATATCCAAACAGATTCTCAAATATAACATGTAACATGTGCAGAGTATGAAAGAGGGACATGACGTCAAGGCCTCTTTGGATGACACGTTCATGGATAGCACCAAGGTAGTACACTATTGCACTGTTTCTATGATGAAGCCTTTAAAAAACTGAAAGAGCCAATATTTTTTTTTCAAATTCAAAATGCAGGAAAAAACTTTTATCAGATCCCATAATATTCGCATGTCTATGCATTTTAATGGGAGATGTCCTCGATCTTTCCACTTATTAAAGCCAATCCTTTCAAACATTTCTAGTCAGTTGTCACTTTTGAAAGCATAATTAATGTCCATTGGGAAGGGTGGAAGGTAGCGGGGATGGAGGGGAGCGACGAAATGATTTTAAACTTTTCTGAACCCAAGAATGCGTGAACCCATGAAACTTTGAAAACTCGACTAAGTATGGAAAGGAAGGTTGAACAGATAGACTCATCATAGGTAGAGGCAGGGTTGAGAGTTTGAGGAGTACGGGGTCGAATTGTAGAGATAGAAGTTCTGGGTGCAAGATGTATACACCGAACATGAATTACCATAAGTTCGATAGCACCTATCCGCGAAGCCGCGTTCATAAAATTAGCTAAGCATGCAACCGAACGGTAGTTAATTGGGCTCATGATGTGAAGATATAGATGGAGATAATTATTTTTCAGTTCTCCACACCAGGAACCCACAAGAATAGAAACGTGAGAAAGTATAGAACTAGAAACGCATAATAGAGTGGAAGAACAAAAGGTAAAAACGGGAAAGTTTACAACAGGGAAAAAAAAGGAAGAGAATAATTATATCGCTCAGACAACAACACTTACTCTCATAACTATGAAACCATAGTAAAACATAAACCAAAAAAAAATCATCGCTAGCTATTAAATAGAGTTGGAACCCAACAAACTCTGGTTGAAGCCGTAAGAGATGCAATTTACATCGACTGCAAAATTTTGCATGTTATTTTATCTTAATAGTATTTTATAGGGAGCCAACTGCAAAACAATGTAACAACAGATCCAACTATAGATGCAGCACCCCAACATTGCAAAGCTTAAGAAAACAAGAGCAAGTAGCAAATAACAACCTAGTTAAGAAGCACGAAAAGGCCCAACTGCAGCCACAAGAAACAAACCCTGCAAAGTTGAATCAATCAACAATAAGCAACATCCAGCGAACAAAGAAGCAAGCACCAACCAGTCGACTAGGAATGTCGCAGTTCCAATCGATAACCACAACACTCACCAAAGCAGGCAAAGAGGAAGAAAGACAGGAAATCAAACAGCGTAGCCCTACAAGAACTAGGAGCCCTGCTGATAAATTAAGGTAAGATTAAAAATCTGTTCCCCAACTTCCCCCCACATGTTTAAATGAAGATTATAACTTGGAATATAAGAGGCCTAAATAGATAAAGAAAGCAATGAATCCTTAAAAATAGACTGAGGAAGGAACAACCTGATCTCTGTTTCATTCAAGAAACAAAATGCAAACTGGACAGAATGGAAATAATCAATAAAAAACATTGGAGTAAGTACAAGATGTTAAAAACTTACGGATTTGAAAAAATGAGTCTGATGCGAACGGACCAATGGGCGAGTCGAGACGGAATTCAACGCGGCTAGGGACCAAACCCTAGCCGCCCAAGCTCTGTTTTTCGTTTGCAGGGGCGCGGATACTCGGTGGAAGCAGCAGATCAGGGTTCAGAGGCGCGATTCTTCAGATCTTCTGCGCCTGCGTTCGCCTACGACTCTGCATGCATATTGGTGAAATCCTTAGCTCGTCGCTCTCTTAGCATACAGGACGCGTTTTCGGCGATTCCAGCACGTCCCTTCTGCGCATCTGAAGTAGTGGTAGCCTCTGGTGGTCGTCGCTCTACCAATATGGCTCCAAATCCGACTGCCGAGAATGAGGAAGATCCTTTGGAAGCATTCAAAGCGTTAGTTCGCTCAGCAGGACCTAAATCCAAGCCTTCTCTTCCGTCCAAGTTTGTTAAGAAGATGGAGGAGATCCCTACTCTGGAGCTTTCTCCAGAGCAACCTTGCAACCTTGCCCTCTATCTGGCAGAAAAGGCCCTCGTTGGAAAGTTTACGGGGTTATGGCCCAACCCCAAAATGGTAGATGCATGGATTGAAGAACGATGGAGGCCGTTGATTCAGGAAACAGTTACTCGGAGTGCAGTAGGCAAGGGTTTTTTTGTTTTCAGCTTCTCAAGCAAAGAGGATCGTGATCTAGTTTTCAGATCTGGACCCTATTTCATGGGGTCGAGAGGTTTGTTCTTAGCCCCCTGGACTTTAGACTTCAATCCCAGAGACGAGATCACCGCAGCCCCTATTTGGGTTAGGCTGCCTCACCTCCCCATACATCTCTGGGGGATAATCTCTCTAGAGTACATCGGAAACAAGCTTGGGCGTTTCTTGGACAGTGTGGCAGCGAAAGGGGACCAGTTTACCTGCGCTCGTATTTGTGTTGAGGTTAACCTCGAGAAAGGCCTACCGGAAGCCATTAAGCTCTCCCTGGGGGAGTGGAGCCATATCCAAGAGCTGGACTACGAGCAGATCCCTTTTAAGTGCCTCCGGTGCCATGCATACAGTCATTTCGCAAAACGCTGCCCCAAAGTCTCTGAGGAGCCGGGACCAGTCAAAGAAGATGATTTTCAGCCAGTAGTCAATAGACGAAGGAAACCAAGACGAAAGGATCCGCCAACCCAGGCTCCCAAGGCCACTCATTCAGCAGAGGCATCTCTAGAAAATAAAAACAGCTTTGAGGCGCTGAAGGAAGATGAAGCCCTAGATCTAGCAGCAACAGAAGTGAAGGAAGATCCTCTGGCAGACGAAAGCCTTCCGAGCATCACCCCCCCAGGCCCAGTAGCAGCGAGTGAACTACGGGCTCCAGGTCCAGTTCCCTCTGCCTCGGCAGGTTTGACTGTTTCAGTCCCTTCTAGCAAATCTGTGGACACTTCTGAATCTGAAGATAACTCAGTCCCGTCTCCACCTCTCACCCGAGGAAGGAAGTCCAAAAAAGCGCGCAGAGAAAAGGAGGCGGCCTCCAACATCTCTTCAGGTTCTCAGAAAAAGATGGATCCCTTCTTTAAGAGGAAAATTCCACCCCCCTCCGGTTAATGTATTGCTTCTGTCTCCTTTTGTGCTCACAGTTTGTGAGAATTTACTCATGTAAGCAATTTTTGCCATTTTTTCGAATTAGCTTCAGAAGCAGATGGGTTGGGGTTCCCAAGACATTTACAAGACAGTTGGCAGCACTGTTAGAGGTCACCAACCTTCTTCAGATCTGTAACTTTCTGGTTCTGGCTTACCAGAACGCCGCCTAATGAAACATAACCGTTCTTGTTAAAAAAAAAAAAATCCAAGACTACAAAATGTTAAGGTATGAATCTGGGTGCAACCATAAAGTCTTGGGAAGCCACTACATGAAGTACACTCATGTTAGTCGAATGCTCAATGGAATCTGGGCAAAGGAATAGATCATGTAGTGAATGAAGTAGTGAAAGTACATTCACTCCCAAAGAAACCAATATACAAATTAAGTAATACATTGGAGTCCGATCTATTATAAAAGGATTTGACTATCAAAATGATAGTAATTAGATAAAGAAAGAGGCTTAATGAATATATGGATAAATAGTGCATCATATCCATGGATTAGCTACAAAATTATAGAGTAATGCTTCCCTTATGGTTATTAGAGTGCACAGCAGAAGCATGGTATGAAGGGCATCACTTCAAGGGTAAAGAAATGAAGGTGCACATAAGTAAGGAGTGTTAGTTGAGGCATAGGTGCATCAATATGGCATGATGGAAGGGGATTATGCAAGTCAAGTTGAAATCAGATTGGTCAAGACAAGAGAAAGTAATAGTCATCAAGAAAATCCAAGTGTTGATATGATCAAATAAGGAAGGGATAAATCAAGTACCTCAAGAAGGAATTTTGTGTTAAATATCCAATGTTACTCAGAAAACATGACTAGAAATATAATTGAGTCATGTAGGAGTTGGATTAGAGGGATCCAAAAAATAGTGGATTGCTGAAAATCAATATCAGCATAATATGTAGTTGCAAGTCCATGAACATCCTAGGATAATGGAAGAAGAAATCATGAGATATATATCCAAATAATGGGAATGCAGGACAACACTCCAGGAGGGAAAGCAAGAATAGTAGAGGATTGTTGATGCATTACAAAGGTATTGAAGATATTTCAACAATATCATGGATATGTCAAAGCCAAGAAAGACTTAAAAGTGAAATGAATCTCTGTAGAGAGTCAGTAAAAATGGTTCTATGCATAATTTTGAATGCAAATGAGATGGTTCCTGAGAAGAATCCATCTCAAGTGGCATAGAGCCATGAGTGACATTTCCATGGGGTGAAAGTATCACTTGAAATCATGATGGTAAATTAAAAGCATTATTAAGTAATTTTAATTAATTCTATGGAGCTAGAGGAGGAGGAATATGTGCATCCTTACAATATGCTAGAGATTGGCTATGCAAGTCAAGTTTGAGGATAGTTGGTAAGGAGAAGAGAAGAGTGGAAGAAAACTCAAATACTAAAGTATTCAGTCAAGAAAGAGCTGAAGAAGTTCGGTTCGAAAAGTAAATGGATGTTGAAGATCCAGTCTATAAGACAACATGATTGGAATTATAATTCATCCAAGTATGAGTTGGGATAGATGGATCCAGGAAATAAATAAAAGTTGAAGGTTAATATCAGTTTAGTATTTGGATGGAAAAGAAAAGGAAACCAGGAGTTATTTGGATAGAAAGTTCTCAGGTCAGAAATAATCATGCACAGTGGTTACAGTGAAGAGCACACGAAGATTCAGGAATCCAGAAGAATTGAAGACTGCTGAGATAAACAAGGAAAAATGATACAGGGATAAAGAAGTTCTTGCAATTACTGTAGCATCAAGTATGTTATGGCTTGTTGGGACATCCATAAAGTGAGAATGCTTGCATGTTTGCAAGTGTTGTTGATAATGTTCCTGCATAAGGAAGGAAACAACATAAAGTTGGAATGTTGA
>JASDQU010308449.1:61240-72100 GCA_032191745.1 Picea mariana | reverse complement strand
GTAGGATACATAAAATAATGAAGTATAAATGAACTATATATGAAATATATTTGTAAGGTGAAAGGTTGTGGTGATAATGGGTAGTATAAAACAATTGGTTAATAATGTAATGTTGTCAAACATTATAAATATGTATTTATAGAATACCAAGAGATGGTTAGTTACATTGCACCTTAGTGTAGAATAATGATCATTGTGGTGAACGTACAATATCTGCAAGGGTTGACATGCACAAATAATAAACATGAAGCAATAAGGATGTAGAAACACTTAAAGGAAAGTATATAATTATAACTAGGAGTTTTATAAGTTAAAAATTATAATAATAAGCTATATGAGATATAATGAGGTGATAATATGAATAACAAATAAATGATTAAAGTAATGAAAGCAACGAATTGAAATACTAGGTAAATATGAGAACAATGATACAATAGATGTTTAGTGCAAAGAGGAATGCAAATGTATAATATTACAATAATGTTAAGTGAATCAATTACTACAGTAAAATAAAGTGATGAATTAATACTAAGAGTATTAAGAGAGAGAGAGAACAAGATAAGTAGTTACTACATTGGTAAGAGTAATGAAAGAAGATTAGGTATCCATTAACATTATAGATGGTGTGGAAGTAAGTATCCTAATTATCATAAAGGTACATATAGAAAATTATATAGATGTTATCTTTAGAAAAGCATATGATTATGGAGTGTAGACGATATGTATATAATACATAAGATTGAATAAGCATTATACAATAAGAGTTTGATGTAAGAATTTTCATAAAAAGAATTATATTATAATAATTTGTTATTGTAAATCATAATGTCTTATCACCACACAAGATATACAACAATGACAATGAAAGTAAATAAATAACAATGTATGGAACAAATTTGAAAATTATAACATGATTGGTATAAAGACATATACTATGAAGCAGAATAAGATTAGTAATATATATAAAAATAGAATAGATTGAATAAAAGTAAGAATGACATATGGATAATAGTAGTATGGTAGTATAAAAAAAAAAGAGGACAAATGTGAATCATATATGTTGGATTGTGTAATATAAGTTATCTATAGGAATTATGAAGTGATTTTAAGAAATAATAAATAATTTACATATAAACATCTTAAAAGGTATACAATATATATGTTACAATAATAGATATAGATAATGTGTTAGTTAGACATGGAGATGGTGTGCAATTAAGTACACATAAGATAAGATAGTGGTGGTATATCTAGGATAGTGCCAAAACATATAAATATACGATAATGAAGAGATGTGATAATGAGTATATGAAAGTATATGATAACAATGATATATTAAAATCAAAGGAAATGAAAGTATAGCAACAATTAAGAATTAATGTGAATAAATATTAATGTGGATATATAAGTTGCAAAGAAAAAGGGGAGTGATAATGATGGTAATATGGAGATAAGAGATGTATAGGTCGAAAAGAGAATAAAACATACGACATATAATAAATAATGGTTATAGAAAATGAAATATTAGGACAAATATATAATCATGGTTTTGAAATAAAGAATAGCTTATGGAGTCAGTAAATAAGTATATCGTTTGAGGAATAGAAGGTATAATATTAGAAGAATTAAAATGTGATCAAGGTATAAATGAAGATGGATCTAAATGATGTATAAAAGAAGAAGAACAAGAAAGTAATAAGGTATGATGTGTCAAAGAAGATAAAAAGTACATGCAATAAAATATAATAGATAAACACCATATATAAATACATGATGGGTCATTAGTGAGAGGAAAGAGCTTGAAAAGTGATAGTGATGCAACTAAAAGGGCTAAAGGACAAAGTAAGTAGGTAGCATGTAGGTATAAAGGTTATGAAGAGAAATTGTGAGAAAATAAGTCCCTAACACAAGTAATTGTGGAATGTGAATGGACCCTAGTAGGAAACTTACTCTTGATTTGATGTGAGTTTGGACACATTGGAGGTATGCTAAATGGGGTAGCAACAATTAATATATTAATAGCCTCAACTTATTTCAATCTAATGAAGGTCCAGTGGGAGCAACATAGCCCAGGGTCTACTACCTTGGAGGATGCAGAGACCATGCGTTAAGACCATCTCACTTTTTTTTTTTTTTTTTTNGACCACAACTTTGGGACGAAGTTTCCCGATGTAATGCCCATTTTGACTTAGACAACTAGAATTACTTAAGGCCCAATCATATTTTGCTTTTATTAACTGTGAAACTATTAATGATACACTTGAAATTTTAGACATATGGACCTATGTGAATGTCAATTCTAAGAATTTTTATCGTTATTTGAATTATGATGGATATTATGCAACTTATTTATAACTTGAAAATTTTGACATTTAAAGTTGTTCGTACGTGGATACCGAATTGAGGATATGATTAAATGCATTTACATGATAATAATGCATATATATTTATGAGTTTGTGCTCTAGACTAATCTGCAGGCCAATGGGCTATGAAATAACGAAAAGATAATGATAATAATTAGTAGATGCCGTGAACATCGACTGAGAAAGAATATGGTATGAATATTTGCATGTGAAATTATGTTGGTTCAAATGCATTACTATGATATGTGGACAGGTGAAGGTTTTTTAGGTGGCTAGATTGCCTGAAACTGAATATACGATGACAAAATTCCTAGCAACATAGTGCCACTGTATGGTCCATGGTAGGGTGTTGACCCTATTTCTATTAGGAGGGGTGGAGACATTTCCCACATTGTATCCAATGAAACCTGGAGTCATGGGAGGAAGGTGTTATCTCACGCTCTCCTAGACATGTGATGATGACTGCCAGTTTCTTGCTAAGGAAGCTTGGTCAAGAGAGTTGACACTTTCGCTTACGGGTTCTATTTGGAGTTAGGTCAATATAGTTGACGCTCCAATATAGTCCAACAGAGGAAGGATATGTATGGAATATGGAAGTAGGTTAGGGGGGAGGGATGACTAGAAGTAGTTGAGAGTGTGTGGGGTTTCGCCTTATAGAAGAATTTCTTGATTTCCTCTTTTTAAAAAAAAAATGTATATATGTATATTTATATTTACTTAACTGAACTACAATTATCTAAGTGAATGTTGATTTTGCTAAATTATTATAATTAAGGGATTTCGTGAACATTTTAAATAGTTTACTATCTTTTATGAAATGAATGGTCTTGTTGATTGGATTGGATGCATACAAGAATTACTTTAGGTGTGATAATTATTTTCATTAGTACATGTGTGGTTCCTGTATGTGCTAGCTACACATGCATGCCTTGTACATGTACACTAGTATGTATAAGTGTTTTAAATTGACAATGTTGTTTATTTGATGTGGATGTATGAATTATGTGTCATTACCCTTCTATTGTAAATTACTCTAACTTCGGGATGAAGTTTCTTGAAGGGTGGGTGTATGTAACAACCCAATTTGATTAATTGTTCATCATAGTTTTTAATTTTAATTTAATTAATTATTAAAATAAATTAAATGAGTCTTTTTATTATTTTATTATTAAAAGGTAGGTAAAGTAATTAATGAAGGGATAAGGATGTTGGGGAATTAATGAGGGGGATAAGGTAGTTGGGGAATTGAATGAGAGGGAAGGATAAGGAAGAAAGGGGAGGATAAATAAGAGAGGAGAGGACTTGGAGAGGGGTCTCATTTTGTATTGGAAATTTCTGCAAGAGGTGAAAGAGGAGGAGGAAAATGGGGAGAAAAAATGGTTTTGGAAACTCTCACATGAGACTACTGTTGTTGGGAACTTTGGGCTCAGGGGCCAAGAAACTACAAGGATTCCTGGAGCTAGGGAGTCAGAGAGGATGTTCCTAGTTGGCTGGGAGGTTAATATTCAGTTGGGCAGTTTGGGAAAGCACAAGAACAAGTGAACCAAGGGATGAATCAACCAAATCTGCAGGTGGAGGTATGTATTTTACYAGTTGTTCTATCATCATCATGATGTTGTTATTATGTTGTTGTTGTTATGCTGTTATCATTAATATGTTGTTGTTGTTTATTCCTGGTATAATAAATTAAAGAAAGAAATTCTAAACTAAATTAAGTGATTTCAGTAGGAGATCATAGAAAACATTTATTTATTTTGAGTCCTGAAAAATTTAGTCTTTACATTATTGCCTAGAATTTCCACCACAACTCAGCATCCACAACGTGCTCAATGTCAACAATCTCAAGCTATTTGAGCCACTCCTCCTTGAGGAAACAATTACTGTACATCATCCGGTGGAAAATATACCATATTTTCAACCTCCTCTAATCGTGGACACCATTCTAGACTCTAGGATTCATAATACTCACCAACAACACTATGTTTCCTATCTCATGGGCCGCCAGGGCCAAACACATATGCATGCCAAGTGAATGTCTTCAACAACATTGCAACGTTATTTCCCCCACTTTTTGGTGGAAGTAGGGATGCTTCCAGATATAAACAGGGAGGAATTGGGCCACCAAGGAGGGAATCCATCTTCCTCATCACTTTCTATTGTAAACTACCCTTTCCAGTCTAGTTGAGCAGGGAGTTTACTAAATAAATAATTAGCATGTTAGTTATGTCAATAATTTAACTAATAAACAACCTCATCATTCCAATGGAACAAGGATCTCCATCATTTCTGTTAAAATGTTAGTTATGTCAGTCAATAACATTGTAAATAACACACATCGGTCCCACTATGCAGAGCACTCCAGAAATAAAGCAGCAAGTCCCTTGTTGTTACTCAAAATAAATTCACCCAGCCTAATAAAGGGTGCCTTCTTTTGTTGAATACAATTGATGGTATTTTTTAGTTACTCCCAACATCTTATCTATGCATCTATGCATATTTTCTACTATGTAACGATTTGAGTTTTCTATTTTCCAATCATTTTTCATTATTGTGTTTTAGTTTTCAGGTTGAATTGTGGATCACAAAACCACTCCCTATGAGGAGTCATATGAAAGGATGCACCTAAATCGACCAACCATGCCTCATGCTCCGGATGTGTTCTTGAATAAGTCAAGTACACATTCCCTCCATATGCATATATTTTTCTTCTATAGAAGGGGCATTATCAGACCCCTTCCCTCTCTCCACACTTTTGGATCTACAATGTTTCTTGTAATTCCCTTCTTTTCCACATATATAGCATACCTTTATAAATTTTCCAGAAGATTTTCCTCTAGATTTACATCTCCCACTTAAGGACTTATTTTTATTTCTTTCCTATGAGTGTCCTCTAACAAATAAGGCATATGTTCCCTGTCCTTCCATGTTTTTCTACGTCATCTCCTCCTCCAACAAGGATGAGACCACATCATCAAATACTAAAGTAGTTGTATTACTACCTACAGCTACATCCAAACTATCCCACGATTCTAGTAAAGAGAAAAATAAACATATACACTTATATTTATCAAAAATATTAATATAAAAAAGAGATAACTGACTTACCATAATATTGAAGGCATTTAAATGCCCTCTCACTGAGTCTCCATCTTTTATCCTCAAGTTGTACAACTTCTTCCGTGTGAATTGTTCATTTAGCAGGGATTTATACTGATACAAAGCCCCTAACTTATCCCATAATTTCTCGGTTGTAGCTTCCCATGACACTTTCATTAATACTTAATCTGAGAGACACAACTGAATTGTGCTCTTTTCCTTTTGATCCAAATTTTTCCAATCCTCTATTGACATTCCCGTAGCTGCAGTGTCTAGATCTAGAGTGATCCAATGATCTTTGTCTACCAAAATATCTTCCATCTTGAGCTTCCACAACTAAAAACTTTGTCGATTAAATTTTTTGATCTCTATTTTTTAATTACTCGCCATTTCTTTTCACCACAAGAATCAATATCGCAAAGCTACCACTTTAACAAGGTTTATCACAGACTTGATCCAAACCCCTTGCCACAAAGGCATCCCCCTGAAGCCAATAATCACTATGATATTAAATAAAAGTTTTAAACCTTTTACAGTAATGAAATGTACACACAAATTTTTAAAAATAGAAAATAACACAATTGCAATCACACATATACACAGAGATTTACCTTGGAAACCCAAACTAGGAAAACTAGCAACTTATTTAGAGCCGCACCTATAATTCTTATTCATCATCTCTTAAACTTCATTGTTTACAATACAATATATATAAGATCTCATGAAAACCAAAAAACCCTAATCCATTGACCCGAATTAGAATACAACCCTAATTCCTTAAGAAAAATTATAAACCATGGGATAACCCACAAATCCGCCCATGTACCACAAAACTACCAAAAGAAAAAATAATTATAAACAAATGCAAAAACCGTTGAAAAAATATTTTTCAGGGGATACACCCCCCTGTGACACCTCCCCCGATGTGTGGGATTGGTCATGCAAAGAATATAACACATACCTGTTACCCATGTTTTTGGTCATCTTGATGGTGTATTGATGATGGTGTACTCAGGCTCCTAATAAGAACTTTCTCCTGAGAAAAGTGACATTCATCTCTTCCCAGAAAACATATTTTTGAAGAGAGTTTGTAGGTTGCTTATATCCTAGGGTGCGAGAATGACCCATTCTCGCAGGCTGCCTTTAGCTAGGGTGCGAACTTCTCGCACTGTGCTACATAGCTAGGGTGCAAACTTGTTCTCAAGCTTGGAAAAAGATGAAGTCTCGATGGTTCTAGAAGGGAATCTTCTAGAGAATGGGTTGGCATTCGAATGGTTATATTTTTACTGGTTTCCCTGATATTGTGGGATCATTCTTATCCAAGTAACCATCTTATCCTCTCCTATATATTGATGGATTTCTCATGGAAAAGGTTAAGCAAGATTCATTGGAGAATTGGTGAAAGAATTGTGTGAAGGACCTAGCTTGAATAGGAGCTTGGAGACTCTAACAAGTCTATCAAGAGGAAATTGGACCTTCTTCATACAAGGATAGAGCAAGTGTGTGTGTGTTGGAACCAAGAGCCACCAAAAGGAAGCTTGCGACATCAAGGCAATCAGGTTGTATCTTCTACTTTCGATTAATATGATACAGCGACATGTCCTTTTCCCATAAAGTCATTTTTACTTTATTGTGTAATTCCTTGATCATATACATAAGTTGATGATTGGATATATTTTTCTATCTTCACTTTGGTTGGTTTGTGTTGTCTTGGTCTTGACCTCACGAGAGCACCAGAGCGAAGCAGGAGAAACATAGACCCTAGGAAGCAATACAAAGGTATGTTACTTGTTCCTTCCTACTAGCTAATTCAATGGTCATAACTTAGGAAAAGAGTCATGTCCTGTCCTGTTTTGTTCTAGATCCAGGTGGATCTAGGGAGATCTGTTTGTGTCCACACCTACTGATTAGTCTGATAACAATACCCAACAAGTTACACACTCAGTGGATGGACATTTGGCTGATAATTTTATTTTAAATTGTAACTAGTTAAATACAATTGTGGTATGTTGTTATTTTTAATTAATATGATTGTCTATTGACATAAGTAACACTCATGTTAACTAATATTTTACTCTTTACATGTTTGTTGGGTGTTACTCGACACCAAGGTGAGTCATCTATATATTGAATCTGTGAACTAGAGCATGTTAATTATTTTCTCAAGTTCGATGAATTTGAATGAGAAGAAAGGGTCGTGAGTTGATGCTGGCTGAAAATAAAACGAAATTGGTAAGGGGAGGGAGATGAGGGAATATATAATGGTGAAGGGAATCCATTGTGTTGAGGAGATCTAGCTGGGAAGGAATTTGGGATGCTCGTGGTGGTCCTGGACTCAATGAGTAGAAGGGATTTCTGTTGATGCTTGTTAGTGAAGGAGAATATCCTTCACGTTAAGATCCAGAACCTGTGAGAAATCCTGTGAGATTCCCTGGTGGCATCATGGCTTGGAATGGGGGTGGAATTTTTTAGAAAGCATCAGTGTAGAGCCTAAGGATGGTTGGAAAGGAATTCACCCTTAGTCAGTTGGATGGATAACTTTTTATTATGAAACCAGATAAGTGCTCTCAGAGCTTGTTGTAGAAATATTTGCAAATGAATGTCAGTTTT
This sequence comes from Picea mariana, assembly GCA_032191745.1. Taxonomy (NCBI): domain Eukaryota; kingdom Viridiplantae; phylum Streptophyta; class Pinopsida; order Pinales; family Pinaceae; genus Picea; species Picea mariana. Next base: position 64,030 of record JASDQU010308449.1, on the reverse strand, counting down.
TGGCACTTATAATTTTGTGAGAATTTTTGTATATGATGAATGAATGTTTAAATATAAAATTTTCCTATCTTTCGAGCACAATCCTAGAAGGGGGATTAGCCATTCATTTTAGGGGAGAGAAAAGCGAATTCTAGGGCCTGCAACCCTGTGATTTCTTTGTGCTTTGAACATAAATTTTGTAAGATATGAAATCCTTGTTTTCAGGTTGTTGGTAGGAGCTAACCTTTTATGTTAAGTGCGTGGGAAGATAACTTGTAACCCTTATATAAGACCCCTTCTAGTAGCGACAAGGAGGTGAAAAGTTTATTCACTCGAGGAGTGATGATATTCCATTGAGTTCCCATTTTCTAAGTCACGATAGAGGCCACCTCGGGCTTAGAATACCTCCCTTATAACCCTGTGTGTCAACTTGAAGAAATATGGACCATAGATTGGATGTCCAGAGTAGATATTGACTTTTCATTGGAGTTCAGTGTTTGAAAGAAGCCTTTCGGAAAGGCTTGTTCGAAAATATCATCGAGGTTGGCATGGGTGGACTTTCCAATAGGGAGAATCTGAAAACACGAGCTCTAAGAGGTGAGGACCATTGGTTTACTGAAAAATTGGGCTGAGAATATTTGGTTTGTATGCTTTTTGAGGGTATAGTTCATTAAAAACCCGTTGGATTTTTTTCGCATTCGTTAGTTGTCGTGCAAGTTGAAAAATCCACAGAGATATTGATTATTAGATTAGGGAACTGTCGATCATTGGATCCATCAGAAAAATTCTTATCAAAAGGATCCATTTATAGGGTTCACTAGAGTAGTCATGTGTTTTTGAGCGAGTGTATCTGACTGACTAAAGTTCACAAAACTTTTTATCCCATAAGGATCTGGGCTATCGATTTGACTAATTTGTGAACAATAGATCTATTGGAGTCAGGCGTATTCATTAAGGGTTGGTTGGTTTGGGAAATCCTAAGAGGATATGAATCATATATCACGATAATTCTTGTCCTTAGATCTATCAGAATTTGGGATCATCCGGTAATTTTCCATGCAGTTTTGGAAGACCAGAGAGATCTTATTTGTCAATCTGGACCAATCGTAGCTGCTAGATTCCTTGGATAGTGGGGATTTTAGGAAAATCCATTCGAAAGGATTGTGGAAAGTTTTTGTTCCAAGTAGGATAATTTGACGTATTATCCACCGTGCATCTGCGAGATCCGAAAGATATGGGGACCATTGATTTCGGTCATCTCTAGTCATCTAATGTTGTTGAGATCTGAGATTTTAATGCCTAGCTCTGTGTTGATCTTCGCTCGAGGTTTTCCTTGGGTTTCAAACCTGGTGTCTTCCACATATGATGTCATGTCACTCGCTGCATCAACACACACATGTTCACCTTGTTAGCTATTACAGATGATGATGATCCACATGGAGGTGAAGTGGACAGTGAGTGGAGGAAACATGGAGGCCTTAAGAAGTCATAAATTATGGTTATGAACTCATATTTTAACATGTTTATAATCATTGGAAATATATTGAGGAGAAGATTTCATCTAAGGGTTTAGGTATGATAAAGAACTTGGGTTTGAAAGAGGAAATTTTGGCATCCCACCAACCTAAGTATGGTTTAGGGGGTTGGGTGTGCTAGACCTGCCCGGTGTATCCAAGGTTCAAGATGTCGAAAACACACTTACAGTCAAAGCTTCCATTCTCCATTCCCTCAAAGAAAATTTGGTCAAATATCAAAATTGCATGATACAACAAGGATATCAAGGTCTTTCATAATGTCAATTTTCTTAAGGGGAACATGTGTTTCTTCATTTGTGACCTTATAAGAAAAATTCACTCAAATATGAACACTGTCAAAAACTCACTCCAAAGTTTTTTTTCCCTGATACAATTCTCAATCATGTGGGGCCCATGGGATACCAGTTGTCTCTCCCCATTTCCTATAAGATCCATCATGTCTTTCATGTATCTTGCCTAAAGAAAGTGATTGGAACTAAGTGCCAAAATCAAATCAGTCTCCCTGAATTGGATGAAGAAGGCTTTTTTTGGTTGCATCCCCAAGCAGTCTTGGGCCACCACCAACATCGTCTTTGTAAGTGCACCATCATTGAAGTCTTAGTTCAGTGGAAGGATACACCACCAAAATATGCCACATGGGATCCGACTACCATTTTGCAACAATCTCCCCATCTCAAGCCTTAAGGACAAGGTTGTTTTTCAAGGGGGAGGGCATGTTAGGGACCTGAACTCTCTAACCCCCTGCGTAGGTAGAATAATATGTTTTCTATGTAATAAATACTGACATTAGTAAATAAGGCCTATGTAATAATGTGAAAATGTGTAATGTAAGAAGACTTAATATAAGTTTAAGCTTCTAGAAATATCTTCCTCTAAACTGTTCTTTATAAGATAGAAATAGTATAAATAGGAGTAGAAGGCATGGTAAAGTTTTGTCTTGAGAATTGTTTTGTAATTGAGATCTTCTCTGCTGGAGGTTTCCCCCTTGAAGAGGCAAGTGAACTAGGTTTTCTATCAATAAAGGTATCATTTTCAGTGTTATTTTTCTCCATATTTGCTATTTCTGCTAGTATTTGTCATAATAATTATGTTTTTGCTTTGCATAATAGATATTGGTACCTTACACACATGGACATATTTTATAACTAGGCCTTAGCCATCTATCCATCCATAGATCCTGAAAACTCCCAAATTTTTATCTTCTCTAGTTCTATATGCATACGATTTCTAGTAGGATTATGTGATCCTTCAGTATGAATAGATACTTCTCCCTCTT
>JASDQU010308449.1:48676-61190 GCA_032191745.1 Picea mariana | reverse complement strand
ATAATAGATATTGGTACCTTACACACATGGACATATTTTATAACTAGGCCTTAGCCATCTATCCATCCATAGATCCTGAAAACTCCCAAATTTTTATCTTCTCTAGTTCTATATGCATACGATTTCTAGTAGGATTATGTGATCCTTCAGTATGAATAGATACTTCTCCCTCTTCCCTCTCTAGTCTTTTCATTAATGTGTCAGACATCCTCTGAAACAAGCACATCATGTTCATTACCTCTTCTACAGAAACATGTTCTTTTTCCTGAAAATGTTCTTCTCCCTTGGGTTGAGAGTCCATAAGCATAGGTTGTGATAGATGATGTAACGAACCTCCTCGTTACGACACCAAGCCTCACATAACAAGTGCAATTTTTTTTTTCTTTGTGTGTGTGTGTACAGGGGTAATAAGGACATTATACTCTGTGTCGCAACACGACGATGAAAACGGCGTAAGCAACTGACACAACAACAATATGACGACCAAACATAGAGGCATAAAAATCACCTGGAAGCAATATACGACATTCAACCGATGAAGATAAGAATGACTACCTGCCCGTCCTACTCTGCAATGGTTAGGACCTCCAGGTCACATAAGCAACGCTCAAGCCCAGGTTCCCATCGATTTTGACCATTTAAGGTCTCAGGGATGGCGACTGTTCTGAGGATCAAGAAGGTGTCTACATCCCTCCTGACACAAGCAGACCAAGCCACTAAGCTAAGGACAACATTAAATATAATAAACATCAATACCCTCGATGGAAGGCGCAAGATAAAACGATTTCTCCAATGATCCAACCATTATTCAAGGTTAATGGTCATTATCTAATATTTAAATTGGTGTTAAATATAGATTGATTAACCAGTCTAATTTCCATTATAATCAAATACATCCATAAATGCGACGGGATCCGATAAGTACACGACCCATTAATAAGAACTTGTTTTAAGAGGAGACACATCACTCCTTAAGGGATAATCCTAGTTAAAACAAAATTATACCTAAAGAATTAGAGAGACGTTAGTAGTTACCAGCTTCAATTTGATTCTAGTTACATTATCCAAATGGGTCAAGAGAGGAAGAAAACGTGGAAATTGAAGAGCCGGAATAAAGAACCCACTTCAAGGAAAATTATAGTGTAACTGATTTTTCGTAAGCAAATCTTCATTACAGTCCACATTGAGTGAGCATATCTCATTTATTACCAAATTGGATGCCATCGTCAATTTAACAAAAACTTGAAATAAAACTATTAAAATAATTAACCATTAATTTCAATGATAAGAGTCACATTCAAATTCTCAATTAGAGATCAGTTTAGCAAGTCCATAATTGCAATGTTGGTCCTTACTTACCAATCCAATTTTATTCATTGATACCGTCTGTTGGGCAATTCTAAATTAATCCAATCTCTTTCTACTAGCCATTAATCATTAAATAAAACATTCACCCAAATAATGTAAAATGCTAATATATAATAATTGAGGCACAAATTAATCGCAACATGTCATCTAATTCTAAACTAATCCAATCTCAATCTACTAGATATTAACAGTAACAAGACCTTGACTAAACTAATGCAGAACGCTATTATTAAACATTTGAAGCACCATAAATTTAGCATGGCATCTAGCCGTATTAACCGAACTATAAAAGACAAGCTGTCAAGGTAATTAAGGAGGTATGCAGGGACAAGACAAGGTCCTTGAAGCAAGGTGAAATCCAAGCTGTTGGTTGGTTGGTTGTACATGGCAGATTGAGCTAGATGCAACACACGAGGGCTGTCCACTGACTAAGTCACTATCAACACTGGCGCCCATCCAGATTTTTCGCCAATCTACTGGCGATGGTAATACCTACGGTGAGACCTCAAGAAGGCGGTACACAACAAGATAGCAATACTTGTTTATAAGTAAGGCGATGGCCGTTTAGGAGTGGTGCATAACATTTATCCAAAGGTAGTCGCCTCTGTTCATGCATGCGCACAAAAATGAAAACGCAAGAAAAATAAAAGAGAAAACGTAGAGCAGAAATCGTTTGACATAAGCGGTATTAAGCCTATAGCTCTGATTCGTAACTGAAAGCCGACTCCCTACCTGTCCAATCGTAGTAAAATTTTCCTAAAATGCATGGAGTAGGCTGGTTGCATTATCGCCATTACTAGTTACAGTCGTAGAGAAAAATTATCTAACCATTACATAAAGCATTCGTAGAGGTAATATTGGTGGCAGTGCGAGTATTATTGCAGCCAATACATAGGCACGAACTGGTAGAAGAAAATGGCTATACATCCATACCTAAAAACAATTCGTAGATGCAATATTAACATAGCCATTGTACAAGAACGATTTTGCAGAGGAAAAGTTTATACAACCAATACACAAAAACAACCGCAGGGGTAAAAAAATAAATTCCCAATCACGCGCATCAGTAAGGATAAAATCTTGGTTTAATTATCAATAAAAATCCACAAAGGAGGAATAATAAAATCCATAGCTATTGACAAAAATTCCCATGATGTTAACGAACGATATGCTATCAATGATGAAATCGTTTCTGTTTGTTAAATCGTTCTGAATATCAATCATTCTTTGAATATTAAATTCGTTATACAATACATAAAAATCGTTGTCCAATCTATTGTTGTCTACGACGAGAAACACAATCCAGATTCTCTGTGCATAGTGCTTTAAAAATTTCCCTGTGTATTTCATAGAAGGAACGTAGGCCTATGTACATATTTGCAGTTATATGTAAACTCACAGCTATAACAATAAAATTAAAGCAGATATATAAAAATAAAACGATGTAGATTGAAGTTAAAGGCCTCTCGCATCTCATAATACCAATATAAAAAAAATGCTGACTACAGTAAGAGAATGCCAGAGCCAAGGATAACTTATCGAAGGGATCACAGTAGTTCTATTAGTCGAGGCGCTGAAATAAACAACAAGGAATCCAAATAATCCAAAAGCCAGGGCCATACTAAAGGACGTAAGACAACAAGTAGGAAAGGACATCCACAGAGGTAGACGGATAAAAGGTTCGCCTTCGTTTCACCATCCTCGCACAAAAAAGCAGGGCGTTGAGATCCATAGGTCTTTTAATGCTAAGGCGATGACTGTAGATCAGGCTCCTAGTTGACTGCTCAGGCGAGGACTAGTGAGCTAGGGACGAAGGATAACAACCTCAAGGTCACAATCAACACACAGGGTGGTCATGACATGCGGGAAGACGAAGGTCACATAAATCAATCAACCAATCACTCAGCCAGGCTATAAAAACTTCAGTCATGACGCTAGACAATCAATTTACCTACTTAATCGATAGGCATATCTAAATCATAAATCCTACAACACTCTATCATTCAACCAAAAAAACGTACTTTTTCCTGTTCGCCCGCTTCGAATGACGTCCTGTGCTCCGTGCCACTCCCGCTCGCCGACCGTCGAGACTACACTGGTACCTCCCAACCAACGCTAGGGGAACTATTCTCCCCCCTTAGCCCCCCGAGCTGCAAAGGGGCCACACACACTATCTAGAGGTTTCATCTAGCTCCCAGCTCACCTCGCAAGGCCGAACTACCACTCCTCTCCGAGATGGGTATCCCAACTCCCACAAGTAAATCAATCAAGTCAATATTCCGACAACGTAACATTACACAAAACAAAAGATCCCCCTTCTTTCTTCTCCTCCCTTTCTTTTATAGAGTTTCGAACCTCCTTTCTTTCCTAAAATCTCATTTAATAAAAGTTTTAAAAATAAATTTCCTAAAATTTCTTGTACGTACAAGTGTCCCTCATCCCCTACATTCCTCCATTAATTAATTTCTTTATTTAAGTATATATCTTTATTTCCCTCACCCACCTAGAGTTACTCCTAGAATCACTCCTAGGTGTCTCTAGATTCCCTTACAGGTTTTAAAGGCTTTCCCTATTATGAAATTGCTAAATCAATTTAAAATTAGAAAGCTCTTAAATGTGGATTCCTTACTAAGTTGACTTCCCGCTTTTCCCCTTAAGTTCCCCTTTTTCCTTTTTATGTTACCTCCTTTCCTTTGTTTCCTATTTTTTTATTTTCCCTCTTTCCCCTTTTTATTAGAGCTCAAAATGGCAATTGTGGAATTTAACCCCCTTTTCCCGTTTTATTCTTAAATTAATATTTTAAAATTATCCAAAAATAAAACCATTCATTCCCCCTTTTTATTTTAAATTTTAATCCACACACACACACACACACACACACACACATATATATATACCCCCTTTTATTACAAGCTTTTAACTAAGGTTATAATTATTAATTATGTGGTTTTTATTTTTTAAATATTATTATCTTATTTTAATTATCTTATTTTTTTATTTTTTTAAGGTAGACAAAATTTACCCCTAGCGAAATTTTAGACTTAGAACTTAGATTTGTATTGGGCGACATTTAATTAGGGAAATTGTTTTTAAAATTTCTTAACCCATTATTGTCTTAGGGCCATTTAGGTTCATCCTCTATCATCATCAATGCGACATGCCCTTTAGGACGCACTAGGTTCTCCAAGGGTGCCACTCGCCTCATCTGTTCCCTCGCGTGANCTAAGGAATAAGGCCCCCGCCTTATTGCGCGCCCTTTAGAATCATCGTGAGCGACTGTTGCAGTCTGCCCCCATGGCATCATGGGTCCTCTCGAATTAGGTAATCATTAATCTACAGTTCGAGCCACGGCGGGAGTGCTAGTAGGCTGTGGCAGGGCTGCTGTCCACACCTCTCCCTCAACATCTCTGGTAGTCGTGTGTGACCCGTTTACTCCATATGTGAGTCTGGTCGGCAAGCTATCGTCAACCTGCATCATCAACAAATCATGTCAGAACATATCCACATCATATCATCTAATTAGATGCACTAATATCATAGTAAAACAATCAAACCCCAATGGCACACTCCCTGACTCGATCCACAGTCCAAGGGGTTCCATCGATGCCTCTGCATCTTCAAGGTCCAAAACCCTGTACACTCAGTAAAATCGAGTTGATAGCACCTGTCTATGTCGATGTAGTAAAACAACATGTCATCAACCCATAACGCATCGTAATCAAAGTCAAAAGTTTTAATAGCATAGTAATCCGGATCACTTGCGAGCAAGTGTCCTCAAAGAATAAGTTGCTCAGTGCGCCAGAGCGGGATGTTACATACACCCCGTCTTGGTCTAAACTTCGTCCCAAAGTTTCACAGTATATATGTTGAAATAAAGTGTATCATAGTATCATATGTCTATTTATCAAACAAAAATGGAAACTGCTGGCGCATATCATATGCGTCCTCCCAGGTCACCAAGTGCAGACTATAACTGTCCCACTGGACCTTGACCTGATCTACCGTTGGACGTCGTAGCTGTTGAACGTGATGCTCCAAGATGTGGACTGGCTCAGTCGTGAGTGCCCCCTCGTCCAATACCTGCAAGGAACTCATGTCAATAATGTGTGTAGGATCACTAATATAATGTCTCAAAACAGATACATGAAAAACATCGTGCATACGCCTCAAGGAATCAGGCAAGGCTAGTCGATAGGCCATGGGCCCCTTTCTCTCCATAATCTCGAAAGGTCCCATGAACCTAGGAGAGATTTTATCTCCCTTCCCAAACTTGATTTAACTCTTGTGCGATTTAACTCGCAAGAAGACTCGATCGCCGACCTCGTAACTACGGTTGACACAGTGCGCATTGGCATAACTCTTCTGTCGATCCTGCACTTCTTTTATCCTTTTTCTTATTGTTTTCATTTTCTCTTCCATTTCTTGGATCACTTCTGGTCCCACCAGGACCCTATCCTCAAGCCGATCCCAACTCAAAGGCATCCGACATGGTTGCACGTAAAGGAACTCGAAAGGCGCCATCTTAATGGTGCTCTGGTAACTGTTGTTGTAAGCGAACTCTACTAAAGGCAAGAATTCTTCCCAATGCTTTTGTTGGTCCATCATGTACATGCGCAACATGTCCTCCAACGTTTGGTTCATTCATTTGGTCTGCCCGTCAGTCTCCGAGTGATACGCAGTACTAAAGTTAAGTTGGGTTCCCAAGGACTCTTGGAAACTCATCCAAAATCGTCCAATAAACACTGATCCTCGGTCGGATATAATCCTCTTCGGCACGCCATGCAGCTTCACAATCTCACTGATGAAAACTCTAGCTATGTTAGGTGTTTGATACGTCGTACACACAGGAATAAAGTGAGCACTCTTCGTCAGAGTGTATACTACTACGAAAATTGAGTCATGTCTCCTTGTCGTCAGTGGCAATGCAACAATAAAATCCATCGGAATAACTTTCCATTTCGATTTCGGAATAACATGTGGTTGTAGTAATCCTGCTGGGTGTCTATGTTCATCCTTTACCTACTGACATTCTAGACATCTGGCCACATAGTTGACTATGTCGGCCTTCATTCCCTTCCAGAAGAATAAGGGTTTAAGATCTGCTCTCATCTTCGTGACTCCCGGGTGAGCCATGTAAACTTCTCTATGAGCCTTGCTTAGGATCAACATCCTCAACTCATTGTTTGGCGGAACGTAAATCCAACCTTTAAACCTCAATAAGCCATCGCTATCAAATGAAAATCCCTCAAATTGTGGTACCATCCTTGTGTTTTTTCCGATAAAACCCTTGACCTCTTTGTACCAATCATCCTCATGCTGTAAAGTGAGAATCTTCTCACGTAGATTTGTCTGAAGACGCAACACCGAAAAGATGCGTGGTTTTTGACTCAATGCATCTGCCACTCGGTTCACCATCCCTTTTATGTAAGTAATCTCGAAGTCATACTCGCTAAGAAATTCCGACCAACATCGTTGTCGCGCGTTCAGGTCACTTTGCGTAAATATCTGTTGTAGTCCACAATGGTCAGTCTTTAGTTCAAATTTTTGTCCAACAAGGTAGTGTCTCCAAACCCTCAAGGCATATACGATGGCTAATAACTCCAAATCGTGTGTCGCGTAGTTCTCCTCATGCATTCTCAATTTCCTCGAAATGTAAGCAATCACTCATCCATCTTGCATCAAGACTTTGCCTAAGCCTTCCTTGGATGCGTCAGTGCATACCAAGAAGTCCGCGTCCATGTCAGGGACCTTTAGTATCGGTGCGGTTGTCAACAATTCCTTGAGCCTTCGAAACGCTTCTGCGTATTTCTCGGTCCAAACAAACTTCTTATTCTTCTTCTGCAATTCCATGATCAGATTTGCTATCTTCGAAAATCCCTTGACAAAATGTCAATAGTATCCTGCTAGACCCATGAAGCTACGCACTTCCGGGACATTCGTCAGTGCAGGCCATTCCATGATAGCCTCGACCTTGGATGGATCCATGGCGATGCCTTCGCCGGAGATGACGTGCCCTAAGTAGTGGATCTTCGATTGATAAAAAGAAAATTTGGACAACTTCCCATACAATTTGTGCTCTCGCAAACACTATAGTACCAAGCGCAAGTGCTCATCATGCTCCTCTGTCGTACGAGAGTAAATCAAAATATCGTCAATGAACACTTGGATGAACTTGTCCAAGTACTCGCGGAACACCTCGTTCATCAAACTCATAAATACCCCTGGGGTGTTTGTCAGTTCAAATGGTAAAACAATAAACTCGTAATGTCCAAACCTCGTCTTAAAGGCAGTCTTAGGGACGTCATCCTCCTTGATCCGTAACTGGTGATACCCTGATCACAAATCGATCTTGGAGAACACCGTCGCACCCTTCATTTGATCAAACAAATCATCAATTCTTGGCAATGGATATTGATTCTTGATCGTAGCCTTGTTCAGTTGATGGTAGTCAATGCAAATCCTCCACGATCCATCCTTCTTTCATATGAAAATAACAGGTGCACCCCACGGAGACACACTAGGACGTATCATACCCAGGTCCAACAACTCCTTTAGTTGCATTTTCAACTCTTGTAACTCTAAAGTAGACATCCGATAAGGCGTTCTTGCTATCGGTTCAGTCCCTGGTTTTAGATCTATGGTAAACTCCAATTCCCTTTCCGGCGACATCCCAGGTAACTCTTCCGGAAATACGTCCGCAAACTCTTTCACCATCGGAAGGTGTTCTAGACCTTCCGCTAGTCCCTTCTTGTTTAGCACAAGGATTGCATAAAGCTTGCACCCCTTGCGCATTCTCTTCCAAAGTTGCAAGGAAGAGATGAACCTCAGGGAAACTCCCTGGTTCCATCCTATAATCACACGTCTTCACCCCTCGTCATCGACCAAGCTCAACCATTTTGTCTTATAGTTGAGTATCACCTTATGCGATTCCAACCAGTCCATACCAATCACGACGTCATAAGATCCTAGGATCGTGATGTACAGGTTGGCCCTTGTGACAAACTCTCCCAGGTTAAAGACACAGCCCATAACCTTTCCTCCAACCTTTTGTTTGGCTCGTGAAGCCATCTCCACAAAGCTAAACTCATCCTGTTCGACTGCCTTTACCTTAATCCTTTTTAGCTGCACTAGAAATGAAACTCTCGGTAGCACCGGGATCTATCAAAATACTAAGGGTCTGGTCAGTGACGGTACCTGTTGTCTCGAGCACAGTCGACTAGTGCTCTTCTTGGCAGTTATTCACCGCTGCATGAATCCGATGGGCCTTGCCCATATCTCCCACGGTAGTGGGTCCGACTAATCCAGACGCTTTGGTCCTTTCCACAGGGCAGTCGTGCTAGTAGTGTGTCTCCCCACACGTCCAACACCCCTTCTTCGACCCAGTAGTCTTGGTACCCGAAGTAGAAGATGACGGCCCACCGGCCTGGAACCCTGGTCTGTTCTGCTAAACATGCCTAAACTGCTGCTGCTGTGGGCGACATTGCTGCTAATGCTATGGTCCTCGATAAGGTGTCCGCTGCTGAGGCATCGGTCGCCATGGTGTAGTGAATGTGGATCCCCCCTGGAAGCCATGATATCCCGGTGTATGTCTCGCTGGTGTCTGGTGCTGCTGTGTTCCAGATGAAACCTACCCTGTTGGTCTCGCTGGAGTCCTGGTCTGACCCCCACTGATAAGCTCTTCCTTTTCTATGAGGGCCTTCTGGACGACATCATGCAAGGTTTGAGGCATCAAAATCCTAACCTTTGCACTCAGGCTACTGTTAAGGCCGAACACGAACTTGTTGACCTTAAGTTTCTTAGTGTTAAGGTGCGGAGCATACTGGAGCAGCTCCATAAAACGAGCCTCGTACTCGGGCACCGTACGACCTCCCTATCGTAAGGTGTTGAACTCATTGAGCTGACTCTCAATGAATTCCTCTGAAAGGTACCTCTCTCAGAACCGTTCCTTGAACAGTTCCCATGACACATCTTCGACAACCATGTTTAGCTGTGGTAGGAGTGTCTTCCACCATAGAAGAGCACTCCCCTTTAGTTGAAATACCGCCATGCGGACCTTCATGTTGGAGGTATAATCGCGAAGTGTGAATCACATCGCCATATTTTCCAACCATGCCTCGGCGGCTACGCCGTCCAGGGCACCAAAGAACTCGGGAAATTTGACCTTCTCGAGTTCACTGTGAATGCTACTAGTAATAACTGGAGCACGCGGTGGAACGTCAGTGGGTGCTGGCGCCTTGGCCTCATCTCTGTCCAAACGACTGATCAGTGCCTCGGACATGTGCTGAAAATATCTCATCATTCCGACTACATCTTCAACTGCTATCTACTCCTGCCCGACAACCTGCTCGTCTCCCTAGGGGTTATCTCCTTTAGGCGTGGATGCCATTGGAGGCGTCACACCCCCTCCCCTAGCACCCCGTCGTCTACCTCCACGGCATCCTCTAACCATGATTACCCACACGCACACAAGTCAACTCGATCAACAACAGTATAATCACTCATTCATATCAACGAAAGCTGTAGCGATCCCAAGTCGCGGGTTGAACCCGCTCTGATAGCATATGTAATGAACCTCCTCGTTATGACACCAAGCCTCACATAACAAGTGCAATTTTATTTTTCTGTGTGTGCTTGTGTACAAGGGTAATAAGGACATTATACTCTGCATCACAACACGATGACGAACATGGTGTAACCAACTCACGCAACAACAACATGGCGACCAAACATAGAAGCATAACAATCACCTGGAAGCAATATACAACATTCAACTTACGAAGATAAGAATGACTACCTGCCCGTCCTACCCTGCAATGGTTAGGACCTCCAGGTCACATAAGCAATGCTCAAGCCCAAGTTCCCATCGATTTTGACCATTTAAGGTCTCAGGGCTGGCGATTGTTCTGAGGATCAAGGAGGTGTCTACATCTCGCCTGACACAAGCAGACCAAGCCACTAAGCTAAGGACAACATTAAATATAATAAACATCAACACCCTCGACGAAAGGCGCAAGCTAAAACAATTTCACCAATGATCCAACCATTATTCAAGGTTAATGGTCATTATATAAGATTTAAATTGGTGTTAAATATAGATTGATTAACCAGTCTAATTTCCATTATAACCAAATACATCCATAAATGCGACGAGATCCGATAAGTATGCGACCCATTAATAAGAACTTGTTTTAAGAGGAGAGACGTCACTCCTTAAGGGATAATCCTAGTTAAAATAGGATTATACCTAAAGAATTAGAGAGATGTTAGTAGTTACCAGCTTCAGTTTGATTCTAGTTACATTATCCAAATGGGTCAAGAGAGGAAGAAAACGTGGAAATTGAAGAGATGAAATAAAGAAACCACTTCAAGGAAAATTATAGTGTAGCTTATTTTTCGTAAGCAGATCTTCATTACAGTCCACATTGAGTGAGCATATCTCATTTATTACCAAATTGGATGCCATCGTCAATTTAACAAAAACTTGAGAATAAAACTATTAAAATAATTAACCATTAATTTCAATGATAAGAGTCACATTCAAATTCTCAATTAGAGATCAGTTTAGCAAGTCTAGAATTGCAATGTTGGTCCTTACTTACCAATCCAATTTTATTCATTGATACCGTCCGTTGGGCAATTCTAAATTAATCCAATCTCTTTCTACTAGCCATTAATCATTAAATAAAACATTAACCCAAATAATGTAAAATGCGAATATATAATAACTGAGGCACAAATTAATCGCAACATGTCATCTAATTCTAAACTAATCCAATCTCAATCTACTAGATATTAACAGTAACAAGACCTTAACTAAACTAATGCAGAACGCTATTATTAAACATTTGAAGCACCATAAATTTAGCATGGCATCTAGCTGTATTAACCGAACTATAAAAGACAAGTTGTCAAGGTAATTAAGGAGGTCTGCAGGGACAAGACAAGATCCTTGAAGCAAGATGAAATCCAAGCTGTTGGTTGGTTGGTTGTACTGGGCAGATTGAGCTAGATGCAACACACGAGGGCTGTCCACTGACTAAGGCACTATTGACGCTGGCGCTCATCTAGATTTTCCGCCAATCTACTGGCGATGGTAATACCTACGGTGAGACCTCAAGAAGGCGGTACACAACAAGATAGCAATACTTGTTTATAATTAAGACGATGGCCATTTAGGAGTGGTGCATAATGTGTATCCAAAGGTAGTCGCCTTCGTTCATGCATGCACACCTAAACGAAAACGCAGGAAAAATAAAAGAGAAAAAGTAGAGCAGAAATCGTTTGACATAAGCGGTCTTAAGCCTATAGCTCCGATTCGTAACTGGAAGCCGACTCCCTGCTTGTCCAATCGTAGTAAAAGTTTCCTAAAATGCATGGAACAGGCTGGTTGCATTACCGCCATTACTAGTTACATTTGCAGAGAAAAATTATCTAACCATTACATAAAGCATTCGTAGAGGTAATATTGGTGGCTGTGCGAGTATTATTGTAGCCAATACAAAGGCATGAACTGGCAGAAGAAAATGGCTATACAGCCATACTTAAAAACAATTCGCAGATGAAATATTAACACAACCATTGTACAAGCACGATTTTGCAGAGGAAAAGTTTATACAACCAATATACAAAAACAACCGCAGGGGTAAAAAAATAAATTCCCAATCATGTGCATCAGTAAGGATAAAATCTTGGTTTAATTATCAATAAAAATCCACGAAGGAGGAATAATAAAATCCATAGCTATTGACAAAAATTCCCATGATGTTAACGAACAATATGCTATCAATGATGAAATCGTTTCTGTTTGTTAAATCGTTCTAAATATCAATCATTCTTTGAATATTAAATTCGTTATACAATACATAAAAATCGTTGTCCAATCTATTGTTGTCTACAATGAGAAACACAATCCAGATTCTCTGTGCATAGTGCTTTAAAAATTTCCCTGTGTATTTCATAGAAGGAATGCGGGCCTATGTACGTATTTGCAGTTATATGTAAACTCGCAGCTATAACAATAAAATTAAAGCAGATATATAAAAAGAAAACGACGTAGATTGAAGTTAAAGGCCTCTCCCATCTCAGAATACCAATATAAAAAAAATGTTGACTACAGTAAGAGAATGACAGAGCCAAGGATAACTTA
>JASDQU010308449.1:35061-47647 GCA_032191745.1 Picea mariana | reverse complement strand
AAACTCTAGCTATGTTAGGTGCTTGATATGTCATACGCACAGGAATAAAATGAGAACTCTTCGTCAGAGTGTCTACTACTATGAAAATTGAGTCATGTCTCCTTGTCGTCAGTGGAAATCCAACAATAAAATCCATCAGAATAATTTTCCATTTCGATTTCGGAATAACATGTGGTTGTAGTAATCCTGTTGGGTGTCTATGTTCAGCCTTTACCTGCTGAAATTCTAGACATCTGGCCACATAGTTGACTATGTCGGCCTTCATTCCCTTCCATAAGAATAAGGGTTTAAGATTTGCCCTCATCTTCGTGACTCCCGGGTGAGCCATGTAAACTTCTCTATGAGCCTCGCTTAGGATCAACATCCTCAACTCGTCGTTTGACGACATGTAAATCCGATCTTTAAACCTCAATAAGCCATCGCTATCAAATGAAAATCCCTCAAATCGTGGTACCATCATTGTGTTTTGTCTGATAAAACCTTTGACCTCTTTGTACCAGTCATCCTCACACTATAAAGTGAGAATCTTCTCATGTAGATTCATCTGAAGAGGCAACACCGAAAAGATGCGTGGTCTCTGACTCAATGCATCCGCCACTCAGTTCACCATCCCTTTTATGTAAGTAATCTCGAAGTTGTACTCGCTAAGCAATTTCGACCAACATCATTGTCACGCGTTCAGGTCACTTTGCGTAAATATGTGTTGTAGTCCACAATGGTCAGTCTTTAGTTCAAATTTTCGTCCAACAAGGTAGTGTCTCCAAACCTTCAAGGCATATACGATGGCTAATAACTCCAAATCGTGCGTCACGTAGTTCTCCTCATGGCTTCTCAATTTCCTCGAAATGTAAGCAATCACTCATCCATCTTGCATCAAGACTCTACCTAAGCCTTCCTTGGATGCGTCAGTGCATACCAAGAAGTCCGCGTCCATGTCAGAGACCTTTAGTATCGGTGCGGTTGTCAACAATTCCTTGAGCCTCCGAAACACTTTTGCACATTTCTTGGTCCAAACAAACTTCTTGTCCTTCTTTTGCAATTTCGTGATCGGATTTGCTATCTTCGAAAATCCCTCGACAAACTGTTGATAGTATCCTGCTAGACCCATGAAGCTGCACACTTCCGGGACATTCGTCGGCGCAGGCCATTCCATGATAGCCTTGACCTTGGCTGGATCCACGATAATGCCTTTGCCGGAGATGATGTGCCCTAAGTAGTGAATCTTCGATTGATAAAAAGAGCATTTGGACAACATCCCATACAATTTGTGCTCTCGCAAACACTGTAGTACCAAGCACAAGTGCTCATCATGCTCCTCTGTCATATGAGAGTAAATCAAAATATCATCAATGAACACTTGGACGAACTTGTCCAAGTACTCGCGGAACACCCCGTTCATCAAACTCATAAATACCCCTGGGGCGTTTGTCAGTCCAAATGGTAAAACAATAAACTCGTAATGGCCAAATGTCATATTAAAGGAAGTCTTAGGGATGTCATCCTCCTTGATCCGTAACTGGTGATACCCTGATCGCAAATCGATCTTGGAGAACACCGTCGCACCGTTCATTTGATCGAAAAGATCATCAATTCTCGGCAATGGATACTGATTCTTGATCGTAGCCTTGTTCAATTGATGGTAGTCAATGCAAAGCCTCCACGATCCGTCATTATTTCATATGAAAATAAAAGGTGCACCCCATGGAGACACACTAGGACGTATCAGACCTAGGTCCAACAACTCCTTTAGTTGCATTTTCAACACTTGTAACTCCGGAGTCAATATCCGATAAGGCGTTCTTGCTATCGGTTCAGTCCCTGGTTTTAGATCTATGGTAAACTCCAATTCCCTTTTCGGAGGCATCCCAGGTAACTCTTCCAGAAATACGTCCACAAACTCTTTCACCACCGGAAGGTGTTCTAGACCTTCCGCTAGTCCCTTCTTGTTTAGCGCAAGGATCGCATAAAGCTTTCACCCCTTGTGCATGCTCTTCCAAAGTTGCAAGGAAGAGATGAACCTCAGGGAAACTCCCTGGTTTCATCCTATAATCACACGTCTTCACCCCTCATCATCGACCAAGCTCAACTATTTTGTCTTATAGTTGAGTATCGCCTCATGCGATTCCAACCAGTCCATACCAATCACGACGTCATAAGATCCTAGGATCGTGATGTACAGGTTGTCCCTTGTGACAAAATCTCCCAAGTTAAGGACACAACCCATAACCTTTCCTCCAACCTTTTGTTTGGCTCCTGAAGCCATCTCCACAAAGATAAACTTATCCTGTTTGACTGCCTTTACCTTAATCCTTTTTAGCATTGCACTAGAAATGAGACTCTCGGTAGCACCGGGATCTATCAAAATACTAAGGGTCTGGTCAGTGACGGTACCTGTCGTCTTGAGCACAGTCGACTAGTGATTTGCTTGGCAGTTTATCACCGCTGCATGAATTTGATGGGCCTTGCCCATATCTCCCACGGTAGTGGGTCCGACTGATCCGGATGCTCTAGTCCTCTCCATAGGGTAGTCGCACTGGTAGTGTGTCTCCCCACACGTCCAACACCCCTTCTTCGGCCCAGTAGTCTTGGTACCCGAAGTAGAAGATGACGGCCCACCGGCCTGGAACCCTGGTCTGTTCTGTTGAACATGCCTAAATTGCTGCTGCTATGGGCGACATTGCTGCTAATGCTATGGTCCCCAATAAGGTGTCCGCTGCTGAGGCATCGGTCGCCGCGGTGTAGTGAAAGTGGATTCCCCTTAGAAGCCACGATATCCCGGCGTATGTCTCACTGGTGTCTGGTGTTGCTGTGTTCTAGATGAAACCTGCCCTGCTAGTCTTGCTGGAGTCCTGGTATGACCCCCACTGATAAGCTATTCCTCTACTATGAGGGCCTTTTGGACGACATCATGCAAGGTTTGAGGCATCAAAATCCTAACCTTTGCACGCAGGCTGCCGTTAAGGTCGAACATGAACCTGTTGACCTTAAGTTTCTTAGTGTTAAGGTGCAGAGCATACTGGAGCAGCTCCATAAAATAGGCCTCGTACTCGGGCACTGTATGACCTCCCTGTCGTAAGGCGTTGAACTCATTGAGCTGACGCTCAATGAATTCCTCTGAAAGGTACCTCTCTCGGAACCGTTCCTCGAACAACTCCCATGACACGTCTTCGACGACCATGTTCAGCTGTGGTAGGAGCGTCTTCCACCATAGAAGAGCACTCCCCTTTAGTTGAAAGACCGCCATGCGGAACTTCATGTTGGAGGTATAATCGCGAAGTGTGAAGCACATCGCCATATTCTCCAACCATGCATCGACGGCTATGCTGTTCGGGGCACCAAAAAACTCGAGAAATTTGACCTTCTCAAGTTCACTGTGAATGCTACTAGTACTAACCGGAGCATGCGGTGGAACCTCAGTGGGTGTCGACGCCCTGGCCTCATCTCTGTCCAAACGGCTGATCAGTGCCTCAGACATGCGCTGAAAATATCTTATCATTTCGACTACATCGCCAACTGCTATCTACTTCTGCCCGACAACCTGCTCATCTCCCTGGGGGTTATCTCCCTTAGGCGTGGATGCTATTGGAGGCGTCGCGCCCCCTCCCCTATCACCCCATCATCTGCCTCCGTGGCGTCCTCTAACCATGATTACCTGCACGCACACAAGTCAACTCGATCAACAACAGTATAATCACTCATTCATATCAATGAAAGTTGTAGCGATCCCAAGTCTCGGGTTGAACCCACTCTGATAGCATATGTAACGAACCTCCTCGTTACGACACCAAGCCTCACATAACAAGTGCAATTTTTTTTTTATGTGTGTGCATGTGTACAAGGGTAATAAGGACATTATACTCTGCATCGCAACATGATGATGAACACGGTGTAAACAACTCACGCAACAACAACATGACGACCAAACATAGAAGCATAACAATCACCTGGAAGTAATATACGACATTCAATTTACGAAGATAAGAATGACTACTCGCCTGTCCTACCCTGCAATGGTTAGGATCTCCAGGTCACATAAGCAATGCTCAAGCCCAGGTTCCCATCGATTTTGACCGTTTAAGGTCTCGGGGCTGGTGACTGTTCTGAGGATCAAGGAGGTGTCTACATCCCGCCTGACACAAGTAGACCAAGACACTAAGCTAAGGACAACATTAAATATAATAAACATCAACACCCTTGACGAAAGGTGCAAGTTAAAATTATTTCGCCAACGATCCAACCATTATTCAAGGTTAATGGTCATTATCTAAGATTTAAATTGGTGTTAAATATAGATTGATTAACCAGTCTAATTTCCATTATAACCAAATACATCCATAAATGCGACGGGATCCGATAAGTATGCGACCCATTAATAAGAACTTTTTTTAAGAGGAGAGACGTCACTCCTCAAGGGATAATCCTAGTTAAAACAGGATTATACCTAAAGAATTAGAGAGATGTTAGTAGTTACCAGCTTCAGTTTGATTCTAGTTACAATATCCAAATGGGTCAAGAGAGGAAGAAAACGTGGAAATAGAAGAGCCGAAATAAAGAATCCACTTCAAGGAAAATTATAGTGTAACTGATTTTTCGTAAGCAGATCTTCATTACAGTCCACATTGAGTGAGCATATCTCATTTATTACCAAATTGGATGCCATCTTCAATTTAACAAAAACTTGAGAATAAAACTATTAAAATAATTAACCATTAATTTCAATGATAAGAGTCACATTCAAATTCTCAATTAGAGATCAGTTTAGCAAGTCCAGAATTGCAATGTTGGTCCTTACTTACCAATCCAATTTTATTCATTGATACCGTCCGTTGGGCAATTCTAAATTAATCCAATCTCTTTCTACTAGCCATTAATCATTAAATAAAGCATTAACCCAAATAATGTAAAATGCTAATATATAATAACTGAGGCACAAATTAATCACAACATGTCATCTAATTCTAAACTAACCCAATCTCAATCTACTAGATATTAACAGTAACAAGACCTTAACTAAACTAATGCAGAACGCTATTATTAAACATTTGAAGCACCATAAATTTAGCATGGCATCTAGCCGTATTAACCGAACTATAAAAGACAAGCTGTCAAGGTAATTAAGGAGGCCTGCAGGGACAAGACAAGATCCTTGAAGCAAGGTGAAATCCAAGCTATTGGTTGGTTGGTTGTACTAGGCAGATTGAGCTAGATGCAACACATGAGGGTTGTCCACTGACTAAGGCACTATTGATGCTGGCACCCATCCAGCTTTTCCGCCAATCTACTGGCGATGGTAATACCTACGGTGAGACCTCAAGAAGGCGGTACACAACAAGATAGCAATAGTTGTTTATAATTAAGACGATGGTCGTTTAGCAGTAGTGCATAACGCGTATCCAAAGGTAGTCACCTCTGTTCATGCATGCACACAAAAATGAAAACGCAGGAAAAATAAAAGAGAAAACGTAGAGCATAAATCATTTGACATAAGTGGTCTTAAGCCTGTAGCTTTGATTCGTAACTGGAAGCTGACTCCCTAACTGTCCAATCATAGTAAAAGTTTCCTAAAATGCATGGAGCAGGCTGGTTGCATTACCGCCATTACTAGTTACAGTCGCAGAGAAAAATTATCTAACCATTACATAAAGCATTCGTAGAGGTAATATTGGTGGCTGTGCAAGTATTATTGTAGCCAATACAGAGGCATGAACTAGCAGAAGAAAATGGCTATACATCCATACCTAAAAACAATTCGCAGATGCAATATTAACATAGCCATTGTATAAGCATAATTTTGCAGAGGAAAAGTTTATACAACCAATACACAAAAACAACCGCAGGGGTAAAAAAATAAATTCCCAATCACRCGCATCAGTAAGGATAAAATCTTGGTTTAATTATCAATAAAAATCCACAAAGGAGGAATAATAAAATCCATAGCTATTGGCAAAAAATCCCATGATGTTAACGAACAATATGCTATCAATGATGAAATCATTTCTGTTTGTTAAATCGTTCTAAATATCAATCATTCTTTGAATATTAAATTCGTTATACAATACATAAAAACCGTTGTCCAATCTATTGTTGTCTACAACGAGAAACACAATCCAGATTCTCTGTGCATAGTGCTTTAAAAGTTTCCCTGTGTATTTCATAGAAGGAACGCAGGCCTATGTACGTAATTGCAGTTATATGTAAACTCACAACTATAACAATAAAATTAAAGCAGATATATAAAAATAAAACGACGTAGATTGAAGTTAAAGGCCTCTCGCATCTCAGAATACCAATATAAAAAAAATGTTGACTACAGTAAGAGAATGCCAGAGCCAAGGATAACTTATCGAAAGGATCACAGGAGTTCTATCAGTCGAGGCACTGAAATAAACAACAAGGAAGCCAAATAATCCAAAATCCAGGGCCGTATTGAAGGCCGTAAGACAACAAGTAGGCAAGGACATCCACAGAGGTAGACGACTAAAAGATTCACCTTCGCTTCACCATCCTTGCACATAAAAGCAGGGCGTTGAGATCCATAGGTCTTTTAACGCTAAGGCGACGACAGTAGATCAGGCTCCTAGTCGACTGCTCAGGCGAGGATTGGTGAGCTAGGGACGAAGGATAACAACCTCAAGGTCACAATCAACACACAGGGTGGTCACGACATGAGGGAAGACGAAGGTCACGGAAATCAATCAACCAATCATTCAACCAGGCTATAAAAAATTTAGTCATGACGCTAGAAAATCAATTTACCTACTCAATCCATAGGAAAATCTAAATCATACATCCTACAACACTCTATCATTCAACCAAAAAAACGTACCATTGCCTGTTCGCCCGCTTCGAATGACGTCCCGTGCTCTGTGCCACTCTCGCTCGCCGACCGTCGAGACTAAACCGGTACCTCCCAGCCAACGCTAGGGCTACTCTTCTTGCCCCTTATCCCCCCGAGCCGCAAAGGGGCCACACACACTATCCAAAGGTTTCATCTAGCTCCCATCTCGCCTCACAAGGCCAAGCTACCACTCCTCTCCGAGCTGGGTATCCCAACTCCCACAAGTAAATCAGTCAAGTCAATATTCCGACAGTGTAACGTTACGCAAAACAGAAGATCTCCCTTCTTCCTTTTCCTCCCTTTCTTTTATAGAGTTTCGAACCTCCTTTCTTTCCTAAAATCTCATTTAATTAAAGTTTTAAAAATAAATTTTCTAAAATTTCTTGTCCGTACAAGTGTCCCTCATCCCCTACATTCCTCCATTAATTAATTTCTTTATTTAAGTAAATATCTTTATTTCCTTCACCCACCTAGAGTTACTCCTAGAATCACTCCTAGGTGTCCCTAGATTCCCTTACAGGTTTTAAAGGCTTTCTCTATTATGAAATTGCTAAATCAGTTTAAAATTAGAAAGCTCTTAAATGTGGATTCCTTACTAAGTTGACTTCCTTCTTTTTCCCTTAAGTTCCCTTTTTTCCTTTTTATGTTATCTCCTTTCCCTAGTTTCCTATTTTTTTTATTTTCCCTCTTTCCCCTTTTTATTAGAGGTCAAAATGACAATTGTGGAATTTAACCCCCTTTTCCCCTTTTATCCTTAAATTAATATTTTAAAATTATCCAAAAATAAAACCATTTATTCCCCCTTTTTCTTTTAAATTTTAATCCACCTATATATATATATATTTGTGAATAACTTAAATTTCTTATTTCCCCCTTTTATTACAAGCTTTTAACCAAGGTTATAATTATTAATTATGTGGTTTTTATTTTTTAAATATTATTATCTTATTTTAATTATCTTTTTATTTATTTATTTTTTTAAGGTAGACAAAATTTACCCCTCGCAAAATTTTAGACTTAGAACTTAGATTTGTATTGGGCGACATTTAATTAGGGAAATTGTTTTTAAAATTTCTTAACCCATTATTGTCTTAGGGCCATTTAGGTTCATCCTCTATCATCATCAATGCGACGTGCCCTTTAGGACGCACTAGGTGCTCCAAGGGTGCCACTCGCCTCATCTGTTCCCTCGCACGACGTGCCCTTCAGGATGCACTACGTGCTCCAAGGGTGCCACTCACCTCTTGACTGATTGGTAGACATCAATAACCCCTGGAGTCAACACTCCGCCAGGTGAACTTGTGGGAGACTAAGGGCTTTTAAGGATTAAGGCCCCCGCCTTATTGCGCGCCCCTTAGAATCATCGTGAGCGATTGTCGCAGTCTTCCCCCACGGCATCGTGGGTCCTCTCGAACTAGGTAATCGTTAACCTACAGTTCAAGCCACGATGAGAGTGCTATTAGGTTGTGGCAAGGCTGTTGTCCACACCTCTCGCTCAACATCTCTGGTAGTCATGTGTGACCCCTTTACTCCATATGTGAGTTTGGTCGGCAAGCTATCGTCAGCCTGCATCATCAACAAATCATGTCAGAACATATCCACATCATATCGTCTAATCAGATCCACTAATATCATATAGTAAAACAATCAAACCCCAATGGCACACTCCCTGACTCAATCCGGAGTCCAAGGGGTTCCATCGATGCCTCTGCATCCTCAAGGTCCAAAACCCTGCACACTCAGTAAAACCGAGTCAATAGCACCTATGTATGTCGATGTAGTAAAACAACATGTCATCAACCCATAACACATCATAATCAAAGTCAAAAGTTTTAATAGCATAATAATCTGGATCACTTGCGAGCAAGTGTCCTCAAAGAATAAGTTGCTTAGTGCACCAGAGCGGGATGTTACAGATGATATACTACCTCTCATTCCTCTTCTGTCCATAGTTACCTGTCATAAGAAAAAAAATTCACCATTTAATCAGTTAAACTTTCATTCATAAATAAAAAATATAACAAGGTGTACAATTAGTAATGGGTCCATGGTCCCAATGTTCTTGCTCTAATACCACGTGTAAACACCCTTCTCAGTGTTAACCTCGCTTCACCACTCTTATGCAACTATTCATAATTTCTTTCTCTTAATAAAATATTATAACAATTATATATATATATATATATATATATATATATATCAATGCTAACGTAGCCGTACTTGTTATGATGAATGACATATTTATTATGTGCAAATTATATTTACACATTAACTAAAACCAATCATACAGTTTTAATCAAGTAATATTCTTAATTTAAATTACTTTTTTTAGTTTCCCAATGTCTTTAGTCATTCAATCATACTTTCTTCTGCAATATCATTGGTTTAGTAATTATATGTATATTTCATCTTATGCCTACTTATAATATATATAGACTTTCCTTCATAAGTGTATTATCCTTTTCTAGGTTTCTTGCGTAAATTAAATGCTTGTACTTGTCGATATGACCAATCAAGTTATAATTATTCCACTATATTACTTATCAAATACATGTAAACATCATTATTGTCATTTTACATCAATTTCATAATTAAATAAATTAAAAATTATAACTTATTGGTTATAAGTATTTTTTATACAATATTACAAAGAATTATTAATTTATATTCAATCTACAACCTAAGAGGCATAATAATCTTGAAGATATAACTATTTTTAGTGAGAATTACAATTTCATGATATTGAATAATTATAACAATTATCATAATCCATTCAACTATTATTATATGATGAGAATCAACAATTGTTGAGCAATGCTACTCTAAAGATCTAGTGTGTAGATTATACACTATAACCTTAATCTAAAGAGGACAGGTAAGGTAATGCATACAATCCCAAGTTGGATCGCGCCCTCACAAATTTTCCTTTTCCCCCTTGTAGTTAACTACACCAACCAAGGTTTTCCAATCTTTCTTCTTGGCAATTGGAACCTTTCCACCATCTTTGGATCTAGATAACTATGACAAGCTCCTGGATCAATTAAAATAGCAATGGGTTGGTCATTAATCTTACCTTCCACTTCAATCATGTACGACTGAAACTCAACTTGCTTGTTATCCATGGCTCCGTAGATCCTTGGTACATTTCTGCCCATGTCTTCGACTATCGCAACTTGTTGTATATTGTGAACAATCCTTACTTTTTCACCTCTGTGCGGGTAATCTCTATACATGTGGTCTTCCCCACAACCCCAACATTGAATAGGTGCTTGTCTTGGTATTTGACCCATTGTCTCAGTCATTCTGGGCTCCTTGGGAGTTGGCTGTCCTTAAGAAGTATTTCTGAAAGAGAGGCATAATAACCTTGAAGATATAAATATTTTTAGTGAGAATTAAAATTTCATGATATTGAATAATTATAACAATTATAATTATTATATATTATAAAAATTACCATAATCCATTCAACTATTATTATATGATGAGAATCAACAAACTTTAGCCAAAATTTTGAATATTACTATAGATTTACTTCAATGATTGAAATCATTACATCAAATTTTTGAATTACAGCATAGCACATTATAATAATAAATTCTACATTCAAGAACTGAATGGAATGATGATGACTCATTCAAATTCTTCATCCAAATCCGTCGAACTTGAGAAAATAATTAACATGTTCTAGTTCATAGAGTCAATATATAGATGACTCACCATGGTACCGAGTAACACCCTACAAATATGGAAAGAGTAAACTATTAGTTAACATGAGTGTTACTTATGTCAATAAACAATCATATTAATTAAAAATAACAACATACCACAATTTTATTTAACTAGTTACTCTTTTAAAATAAAACTATCACCCAAATGTCCATCCATTGAGTGTGTAACTTGTTGGGTATGTGTTATATTCTTTGCATGACCAATCCCACACACCGGGGGGTGTAGCCCCTGAAATTATTTTTTGGGCGGTTTTTGTGTCTGTTTATAATGGTTTTTTCTTTTGGCAATTTTGTGGCACATGGGCGGATTTGTGGCTTAGCCCATGGTTTTATAATTCTGGTGGAATTAGGGTTGTAGTCTAATTCAGTTCAATGGATTAGGGTTGTAAAAAATGAAGTTTAAGAGAATATGAATAAGAATTATAGGTGCGGCTCTAAACATGTTGCTAGCTTTCCCGGTTTGGGTTACCAAGGTAAATCTTGTTGATTAATTGGGTTGGTTGTCATTGATGTCAACACTTGAAGCAAGTTCGGTAGAAAATTAAGGTGGCCCCATAAGTGTGGATAAAGGACCCATGTTTGTCTGAGGAATTATGTAATGAAGATCAATGCAATTGTAGGAAAGACTATCATAGATGGATATTACATTTTGTGTCATTTCCGGTGATATGTGGTACGTCACATAGTTCCTCACGATTGAGGAGATATGGCTTAGTGAAGTTGGAGAACCCTCATGAGTTATCTAGAAGCCCCTAGAAGGTCAAAGAAGTCAATTATTCTAGAAGCACCTAGTTTACTAGTCAAAGTTGTTGTAACTAGGAGTTACTCATGAGTAAAGTTGTTGCAATAAGAAAATGATTAAAAATAAATTAGTTGCAACAATAAGTAGTGAGTTTACTATTTATGGATAAAGTGGTTGCAAGTGGGTAGAGTAGTTGAAAGTGGGTTAGCCCTAAAAGAGGGAATTTTGGTAAAATAGTTAGAAGATAACCCCTAAAGGAAGCTACTTGGAGAGTATAAATAAGAGAGCAAGGGTCTCTCATTAGAATTTATTGAGCATATTGGATGTCTCTTTTGTGAAATGTTATGGGTAGGTATCCTTGATAAATCTATTGCAGTGAGTCTGAAGCAACATCGAGAGAAGTTGCAGGTGTTGAAGGGTCAATACTGTGGGTACTAAACTAGGGTTTTACTGAAGACATCCACAGGTTTCAGTACTAGAAGGGCACATACATCCGCGGGCCTAAATGGGATAAAGCGCAAATACCTGTGGGTTTACTGAAGACAGAGCGTGGATTTGTTTCCAAAGATGTAAAGGAAGATCATATCTATCATTAGTGATAAGTTGTAGAGATGAGAAGTGGCTACACGAAGGTCTAACATTGAGAAGGTACAACAAAGCTAGCTACAATAACACAATGTATGTTATAAGCTTATCTTAAGTAGATCTTTGGTGAATGCTTTGGGTATAGCCATGGGAAATTGAGCTCTTGTTCTTGAAGGACTATTGGTTGTATGGTATATTTTGTATTAGACAAATATACAGGGATACATTGATACTGTATTGGTTGTTTGTTGTTGGGATACTTCATTGATCATCTTGTTAAGAAATATCTTATGTTATTTGGAGTATGATTGAGGGTTTATAGTTGATACATAGTGTTATCAATACAAGTTGGGTTTGCATAATAGTGAGGGTTTGATGTATGGTTAATTTAAGGGTTTCTTATATCACACAAGATCAATGAGACACATGTATGAACCTAGTACATGGTTGTGTTAGATCTACTTGGTTATTGGATGAGTATCATTTTCTATCAGATCATCTAGTTGGTGAGTAGATATAGGGAGATTAGGCAATGACTGAGATTGAGACAATGACACAGATAGAGTGAAAGAGAGAGTGTTAGTGATCCAGGTGGATATCGGGGGCCACCCACCTTTTCCAAATGGCTCAAAACAGTTTTCTGCCCATTTTGGCAACTTACTATTTTTAGCAGGTTTTCGCTTCCGGGGCCAT
>JASDQU010308448.1:36063-64656 GCA_032191745.1 Picea mariana | reverse complement strand
AGTAACACACTTTGAGTACAAATTTACTAAAAACTAAAATCAACAAAATCAAACATTCTTCAAATGCTTCTTTGAAAATAATGCTTGACTCGTAAAAATCGTTCAATCTATTCCCTATTCCCGTGAAAGGTATAGTCTCCTAACTATAATCCAAGCTCTTAGTATCATTAGACACTATTTGCACATGAAATTTCTTGTAACCTTCAAAAAGGTATGATATTGGAATTCCAAATCTTAGATCTCCCCTAAACTATAAACAACAATCCCCACATGTATGTCTCATAACTCTAATGAGATATAGTTTCTTCGATCCACAAGCATACTGGATTATTGAACAACAATGTATACTCCCTTACATCACTTCCCGTCTTCAAAGCATGGGCCTCTTAGAATGCAAACAATGTTAGTTCTTTAGTATCCACTCGATCTTTAACAATGACGACATTTTCCAAATTTTTAAGCTCTTCTTTGATAACTACAAGTGCATGAGATGTTTGACCCATCATGTTAGATCTCTGACTAAAAGCCTCTTTAGCATTAAAACTTGCACTGGTACTGTTGTAGGGATTTTATACCCTGCAGGAGTTGGGCTCCCTTAGGTTCTTCCTATACCTAAGATAGGGACAGAGATATGAGCAAAGGATGCTTCTAAACTTGATAATATGTCATAATCTACAAATATATCAATTCTCTACCAATGAACACACAAACTTACATGAACCATCATTTAGAGGAAAACATCCAACATATCTTCTATTAATCAAGTAAGAAATATTACAAGATGTCTTTCTTCCAAGCTCCTTGCCCAAGCCTTGCCACCAAAATGCCATAGTAACTTTGCTAGTTCTTTCTCCCCTTTCCCATGGAAATGGATTGGTTCTTATAGGGCTTTAGAGATAAGGCCATATGGTTAATAGAATAAGATCTTTAGGCTTATACTGGAAGCCTTCTCGAGAGTAAACACCGAGAAGTCAGAGTAAGGTCTCATCCATCGCAACCAAATCCAAAAAAAGGATTTTCTAGGCTCAGTCGCGACCTACGAACACAGATAGAACAACCCGGTCATGACTTGGCAGTCCGGAAAGGGAGACCAACGCCTTCGGTCACAGGCTTGAGGAAGGACAAGGGTGACCGAAGGGAGATTAGGCTAGAAACTCAGTGGGACGATGATTAAAATGGGTGAATTTGGTAGGTGACCTCTAGGATATGATGTCCCAGTGGTTAGGGGGTTAATAATGCTATAACATGTACTAATTGCAATATTATAGTTTTTTCCTTTGTCATTATTAGATTATTAGTTTTTATACCCTCAAACTCGAACCCATAATTGATAGGATTTTTCGCTGACACTATATTTTTCACAAACTTCATAATCTCCTTATTTTTCAGCTTAAAGCATAGCATATGATATATTTATCCTTTTTCAAAACCCACCCCCTTTGAAACTAGAAATTTGATTCCTTATGCTTTGCGGCTGAAAAAACAGATAACCTACATGGACTGTTGTTACATGCAGTTTATAAAAGATCATTATAAAACAAGTTGTTTCCAAGAAATCCAAACATTCATATAAGTAAAAAAATATGTTTTATATACCTAGGGGTTAAACAATTCTCTAAACAATGCTTTACTATTTTTTAGCTTGGTCTATGGACACCATCACAATATAAAAACGTGAAAAATATTTATTTTCCATTATTGTTTGAGAGAATGATGTTGAAAAAGGAGCAATTTAAAGTCATTCTAACACAAGATGATTGTGACATGATACCTAGAAAGAGTCATGTTGGTGTTTGTAATCCACATGTATATCTCAAACATTTAAATAAAGTTTGGAATATCTTTAAGGATGCTTTTGATTCCATAAACATAGTGATTGTAGATGATTTAAATGAAAACCATATTTGTAATGATGAAAGGAACTATGCTATTTCAAAATATTATAATTGTGACAATGTGAATAATGTATACTTGTTTGATCGATTAGCCATGCTTGCTACACCCAAATGGCCGTGTCAATTATGTGAGGTCTATTTTAAAAAACTTGAAATTATGTTAAATAATGTATTAGTACTTTTTACTAATATTTTTTTAGTATGTGTGGTAGTGTTTTATATGGTTGAAAAGATGTATTTATTTTTATATTCAATTGTGTTTGATAAATTTAATAGATTAACTTTTAATGTTGTTATAGTATTTCCATATAAAAGAAATTAATGAATGAAAAAAATATAAGTATATATTTGTAACTCCAATTATAGAAATCCAATATATATAAATCATGTGTTTGTTAACTTTTTCTACGTTGAAATAATTTTTTTGTCATAATTAAAATGAGATTTATGAAAAACACAATAATTAAAAGTTCATTTATGGCATTGTGATGGTGTGGATGGAGCATAATTTCTGTTCAATAGTAAGGGGTACTCCTTGGTACACTGATCCAATTAGACTATGCACCATTTGGTTTAGGAAACCCATCTGGATTAGGGCTCGACTACCATTATTGGTACGAGGGGTGATTGGATGGTTGGTGAATGAAAATGAAAACGAAAATGAAAAATGAAATATAACTAAATGAAGATATAAATATAATCTATTCTATCCTAGGTAGGAGCAATCTATAGTAATCAAATGAGTGGTTGAAAATGAAACTAATCCCTAATAATTACTTCACTCAGATAGTTGTTATGAAGAAAAAAGGTTAGATAACACATGTATGCAAATACATAACCATATTACTCTAAATCATGCTATCGCATACATAAGAAAATCATAATGTCAAGGAAAAAGATAAAAAAGAATAAGTAAAGTTGCAATAACAATTCAATCTGCATAAGAGTGGTCTATAAGCAAAAACACATCTTACAATACATGTAAATAGTACACAGATGGATGAAAATAGTTTACAACAAATACCATTTACAAGAGTTCTTCTCTCCAACAAAATTGGTCTTGAGGGCTTCTTAGTTTTAGTTAACATAGTAATATCTACAAAATAGTTTAGTGGATGTAAAATTCTTGAAGAACCCTACCAAAATGGGTCTCTTCTTTTATTTATAGAAATTATAGTAACTATTAAAAATGTCTTCTTGAATTCCGCAAGTAGTTATGGAAACCTTCCATGTTCCCCCTCAAAGGATATTGAGATGTGTAAGAATGAGGACGAAATTGATGGAAGTTGGAAAAAGACAAAATAGAATATAGTCATGGACTCACTTCCAAGAGGTTCCATTCTCTTTGCAAGGATTGGTAAAACTTTAAAGATATGGCACAGACTTGAGGAGGGAAAAAGACCTGGTTGATAGTGTAACATAACCTGACCCCTTAAAGCTTCTAAGGGATGCGCTATCCATTTTTGATCGGTTTATCTATCTTATCTTAATTTCTTCCAATCTCATCTCTAATGTTCTTTAATTATTCAAGGGATTTTCGATGAAAACACCTTTTTATTTCCGGATTCACGGTCTCACAGACTCTCGACTACATATTGTTATAAATCTCCTTCCACAAGTCCATCTCATAAAATCTTGACACTTAGTCATTTCTCCGTCTTCGTAGACTTGCATACATGTGTACTTGCTGAGGTGACATTCTTGATCCTAACTTTCATGAGTCCGATAAATCTCAACACTTAGTCATTCTTCTCTTAGTGTACTCATGGACTTGCAGAGGTGTAGTTATACGACCTTAACTTTTCAAGGGTTCGAGAATTCTCAACACTTAGTCATTTTTCCCTTCGTGGACTCGCGGACTCACGGACTTACGAAGGTGTAGCTATACGGCCTTAACTTGTCATGATTCTGAGAGGTCTCAACACTTAGTCAATCTTCTCTTCGCAAACTCCTGGAGGTAAGCTACGACGACTTCCACTTTTATGAGTCCATGGAGTCTTGGTACTTAGCCATTTTTCCATCGCCTACCACTGCGTGGCATGAAACATAGGGTGACACTGGGTACACATACCGCTTGATACGTGGAATTTCTTAGGGTGACATGTGGCCTTCTTTCGTCAAGGTACAAGGTACTCACAAAGGGTCTAAATATCGTGGCCGGTCCGACGACTCAATTTCGATGGTCCTTGACTCATGTAATCAAATGAGTGGTTGAAAATGAAAATGAGTGGTGATTGGATTGTTGGTGAATGAAAATGAAAATGAAAAATGAAATATAACTAAATGAAGATATAAATATAATCTATTCTATCCTAGGTAGGAGAAATCTATAGTAATCAAATGAGTGGTTGAAAATGAAACTAATCCCTAATAATTACTTCACTCGGATAATTGTTATGAAGCAAAAAGGTTAGATAACACATGTATGAAAATACATAACCATATTAGTCTAAATCATGCTATCACATACATAAGAAAATCATAATCTCAAGGAAAAAGATAAAAAAGAATAAGTAAAGCTGCAATAACAATTCAATCTGCATAAGAGTGGTCTATAAGCAAAAATACATCTTATAATACATGTAAATAGTACACATATGGCTGAAAATAGTTTACAACAAATACCATTTACAAGAGTTCTTCTCTCCAACAAAATTGGCCTTGAGGGCTTCTTAGTTTTAGTTAACATAGTAATATCTACAGAATAGTTTAGTGGATGTAAAATTCTTGAAGAGCCCTGCCAAAATGGGCCTCTTCTTTTATTTATAGAAATTATAGTAACTATTAAAAATGTCTTCTTGAACTTCACAAGTAGTAATGGAAACCTTTCATGTTCCCCCTCAAAGGATATTGACATGTGTAAGAATGAAGACGAAACTGATGGCAGTTGGAAAAAGACAAAATAGAATACAGTCATGGACTCACTTCCAAGAGGTTCCATTCTCTTTGCAAGGATTGGTAAAACTTTAAAGATATGGCACAGACTTGAGGAGGGAAAAAGACCTGGTTTCTAGTGTAACATAACCTGAACCCTTAAAGCTTTTAAGGGATGAGTGATCTCATTTTTCTCGGTTTATCTATCTTATCCTACTTTCTTCCAACCTCATCTATAATGTTCTTTACTTATTCAAGGGATTTTCGATGAAACCACCTTTTTTTTTTCCGGATTCACGGTCTCACATAATCTTGGCTACATATAGTTATAAATTTCCTTCCACAAGTCCATCTCAAAAAATATCGACACTTAGTGATTTCTCCGTCTTCGCAGACTTGCAGACATCTGTACTTGGGGAGGTGACATATGATCCTAACTTTCATGAGTTCGATAAATCTCAACACTTAGTCATTATTATCTTAGCGTACTCACAGACTCGTGGAGGTGTAGTTATATGACCTTAAATTTTCAAGGGTCTGAGAATTTTCAACACTTAGTCATTTTCCCCTTCATGGACTCATGGACTCACTGAATCACGAAGGTGTAGCTATACGACCTTAACTTGTCATGAGTCCGAGAGGTCTCAACACTTAGTCAATCTTCTCTTCATAGACTCCTAGAGGTAAGGTCTGATGACTTCCACTTTTATGAGTCCATGGAGTCTTGGTACTTAACCATTTTTCCATATCCTACCATTGCGTGGGATGAAATGTAGGGTGACACCAGGTACACATACCGCTTGATACGTGGAATTCCTTAGGGTGACATGTGGCCTTCTTCTGTCAAGGTATAGGGTAATCACAAAGGGTATAAATCTCGTGGGTCCGACGACTAAATTTCGATGGCTCTTGACTCATGTGACAATCTGACAAGGACTCTCCCTTGCCCTTTTTATCAATTATTACGTGCCCTCTTGGGATACTATGGCTATATTAGTCATCAAGGTACGTCATGATGACATCAACCTTTTTCCTTGGTCTCGTTCCAATGAGATTCACCAAATCTATGACAAAGTTTTCATCACAACCTCATATCAATGGACGGTCTAGGTTGTTCCTTGACTTTTAAGGTCATTTTAACTAGGAGGCACTGACTGTGCTAATCTCCATTGACCCTACGGTTCTGGATCGTCCACGATCACTCCTGACAAATCAATGACCCTTTTTTGGCTTCAGAGAATGGATTTGTGCTTATAGCTGATGAAGGGTCAATATCTTTCCTTTCCATCCGAACCGACGGCTAAGGTTGCATCTCAACCACGTCTCGACAAAGGGCCTGAATTTATTCATCATGCCAAATCCACAACCAGGATTTTTCTAAAATGAATTAGGGTTTCTCCTTTGGATTAACAGTCTGTGTCTGAACTTGAATATTCCATGAATATCTTTCTTCAAGTCCTTCTCAGGTCTTATCGAGCCTCAAGAATGCTCATGCTTGACCAAGGAACTCCATAGTTTTCCTCAGGATTTCTTCACAGTATCTTATCATTTAAAGGACTTGTCGGGCTTGGGAATTCTAGCATCGTGGCGCACAGAGAACGTATGAAAGGGCATATATCTATGAATATGAATGAGAGGACATGCATATTCCATAGGATTACAACTATTCACACAGTTAGTAGGGACGTTTCTCCCCTCAGGTTAGTACATAAACCTTAGATTTTACACGTGCATAACATTCATAAATATTTGTATCCTTTCTCATATAC
Organism: Picea mariana; assembly: GCA_032191745.1. Lineage (NCBI taxonomy): Eukaryota > Viridiplantae > Streptophyta > Pinopsida > Pinales > Pinaceae > Picea > Picea mariana. Next base: position 58,118 of record JASDQU010308448.1, on the reverse strand, counting down.
CAAACGTGAAACTTTACTTGCAACTTATGTTCATAAATAATTATCATAAGACATTAAGTGTTTGCAAGAAAGAATATAAAACTCTTTATGCAATTAAACATTATGTGTGATTTCTGGTATCTCCAGAATACACAAATTGATTTACAGACCAAATCGTTACATCTGAATATCATGCCATACATTTATCCATACACACATTCATATCAATACACAGATATAGATGAGACACTTATCTACACAATATTGAGGTATTGTAGCATCCCCAACATCCAACTGGGATATGCCACAACATTTTTCAACTGTATACAAAATTAAAACATATACACATAGAAACTCTTGCAGAAATTTATATATAAAAATTAAAACATACAAATACATTCTACAAATGCACAGATTCATACAAAATAATAATAAAAATACACATGCAACACACACAGGAAAAACCCATAAAAATAAACGCATACATAATAATACAACATGTACTTTAACACACAATTTACACTTATCTTGGTAAAAATATCACCAACTACGTGCAGACCTTCCACGTTCCTCCTAGCCTTAGAACACACTACTCAAAACTCTCAACAGTGGGTCACCCCTGAGGAATTCCTAACCAGACTAATATATCTCAGACAACAGGAAAAACTCTGTCACATGTGCCAACTCAAACTAACAGCCTAGAATCCCTCATTCCCCACATTAATGTCCCACCCTATGAAGTGTGCCCCTTCTCTGCTCAACAATCCTTCGACTGTGCCACTTCTTTTTTGGGGCTTCAGCAACAAGCTGGACAGGAAGTCTCAGAGCCCTGTAGCTGCAGTTTGGCACCTTCGGGAAATCAATTCCCAACAATTCTCTCACCTAGAGAGAATTTCTCACGGGTCTGACAACTCGCCTCTTCAATATCCCACGGGCTTGACAACCCACTTCTTCAGTTCATCTCCTAAGCTAACCAGGTACATGTATAGGTACAAGTATGGGTACATGTACAGGTACGGGCATAGGTACAGGTACTGGAAGGTATGGAGGATAGCTGAATGAGTGAGTGAATGATGATGGAATGATTCAAAACTGAACTAAATACAAACTATATGTATGCGTGTTCCCAACTTGAAACTTGTCATGTTGAGAACTACTTTGGCCCACTTGTCCCCATCCTTAGAACTTAGGATAAAATAATTATCCATACTTTATACTTGAAGGAATATTAATATAATATTCCTTTTTGGCTTAAGCTCCCTAGCTTAGCCCCTTATCCTTAAATTTTATCCCCCTTTCCCTAACTAGTGGAGTTTAGTCCCCCATACTCTTTTATCGTGGTCGGTCTACACACAACGATGTATTATATTAATGATAAGACATATACAAAAATAGGCCCACTGGCCTTTAACATCTAGTCTCTCTGGCCTAATTCAACACATAAGCCTCCTAGATTATAATAACTAGCTCACCAGCCTATAAATCACAACATATATACAAAGTCTCCCTAGCCTCAAAATCACACGCACTTAATTTTGTTGCGCGCAATATTCTGGAATGTGCACACTTCATCATTTTAGTGCACAGTACATGTGCGCACTATACCATGGAAGGTGCATGCAAAAATGATATCAAACAAGTCACTAGCTTAAGTGCATTTTCATTTAAATTTACAGTTGGGGTTCAACCTAGGGGTATTATAGGTATGTTGAGTATTGTTGTAGGGATAACCGTTGTCCACCCAACCATAGGAAAGGTTGCATTCAACTTCGCTGCAACCAACCACCCCCGAGACATGATACAATGTCATGAGAGGAGTTCCACAAGATATCCTCCGATGGTCTCTTTTTCCCTTTCCCTTCCCTTTTTCTCCTTGTCTTCTTTCCTCACGACCTCATGGATTGTGCAAAAAACTTCCTAAGGTTACTTTTCCATCTGTTCTTAACTCCTTCAAGAACTATTCCAACTACTATCTTGACTAATACTTAGTTTCTAGGGATCAGGATGGTTTAGATCCATATCATTTTAATTAAGTAGGGTACTGCTTGACAGATTCATTCAAAACAGTGATGGCCTCCCTCTTTCCCACTCCTCCCATGACATCGTAACCTATGAAGTCCATCCCTTTAGCAGTAACTCAACAGTCTCTTATTTTATTAAAACCACACACACACACACACACACACACACATATATATATATATATTACAAAATCTATCAAGGTCCATTATTTATCCTTTATCACCCATGATTCAACTTATTGTTTTTCCCTAATAACACATAATTACAGACTGGGTGGAAAATGGTGTTAAAATCCCCTCCCCCTTAAAGGAACACCGCCCTTGGTGTTCTATTTATCACAAAAACTCCATATTCAACAGTGAATAAAAAAGGGTATGCCCATTTCATGGCATCCTCCATTTCCCAAGTTTCTTCATTGGGACCAAAGTGTTTCCATTGCAGCTTGACCTGGGAAACGGTTATGTTTCTGAGAGATATCTCTCTCCTAATTATGATACACTATAGCTCTTGTTGGAACTCTTCCTCTGGCTCCACCTATATTACATACCAATCAATTATTTGAGTAGCATCATGTATATATTTCTTTAATAAGGAAACATGGAACACATTATGTGCTTTCACTGTGGGGGGAAAGGCCAGTTTATAGGGTACAAGTCCCATTCTATCTAGAATTTCAAAAGAGCCACAAAATATGGGCTCTAGCTTAGCACATGCTCCCATTTGTAAGGAGATTCTCATTGGTCTGATTTGGAGATACACATGATCTCCTATTTTAAATTCTTTATGACTTCTTTTGTTATTTGCATACCTCTTCTGTTGGTCTTGGGCCACCTTCATATTTTTCTTTAACGAGGTCATTTGTTTTTCTAGTTCCATTAACATTTCAGGTCCAAGGGTAACCTTGTCTACCAGATTATCCCAGCTGATTAGGATATTGCATGTTCTTCCATAGAAGGCCTCAAAAGGAGCATTTTTCAAGGATTCTTGGTATCCACTATTGTAGGAAAATTCTACCATGGGTAGATACTCTTCCCATTCCCTGGGTTGATGCATTGCATGCATCCTTAACATGTCTTCTAATATTCAGTTCACCCTTTATGTTTGTCCATCGTTTTGAGGGTGGTAGGTTGTACTAAACAACAATTGTGTTCCACAACCTGTGAATAAGGACTTTCAAAATTCCTAGGTGAATTTGGCATCCCTACCGGATATAATTTCCTTGGGCATCACATGTAGTCTAAATATTTATTTCATGATGATTTTGGTAATGTCTATTACCTTGCAAGTGGATTTTACTAGAATGAAGTGGGAAATCTTGCCCAATTTATCCACAACTACCATGATGGGATCATTTTGTTTGGTCGTTTTGGGTAACCCAGTGATGAAGTCCATGGAAATGGTTTCCCATTTCCATTCTGGAATAGGCAGAGGCTGCAACAGGCCCGCTGGGTGTTGGTGTTCTACCTTGGCCTATTGGCACTCTAAACATTTAACCAGATAATCAATTGTGTCCTTTTTCATTCTTGGCCAATAAAATAGTTTCCTAAGGGTTGTAATCATCTTCTGATAACTAGGGTGACCAACATGTGGTATTTTGTGTAATTCATCGAATATGAACTTTTTCAAGGTGTCACAAGTTGGGATATACAACCTCCCTTTGTATGGTAGTAGGCCATCACTTGTTAGTTGATAACCTGCATACTTCATCCCAATGATCTCTTGCTCCAAGTGTATCTTCGTGGTTTCGAAGAACTCATCTACATCCTGTGTACTTTTAACACTTTCCTTGAGGTCTGTTTCATAAGTACTCATAGTTTCTAAATGAATTACTTGCATACTTATACCGAGGGCATCAACCACTCGATTTTCTTTTCCTTTGATGTGTTTGATTTCAAAGTCAAACTCATTGATAAGAGCCATCCACCTAGTTTTCCTAGAATTTAGCTTGGGTTGGTAAAATAAATACCTCATCCCACCATGGTATGTCATGAGGAAAAAACTTCTTCCTAGGAGGTAGTGCCTCCACATTTTCAAAGCATGCACTATGGTAGCTAGTTCTAGGTCACGGGTCACATAATTTATTTCATGTTTACTCAATTTTATGGATTCATAACATATTACGTGTCCCTATTGCACGAGGACTCCCGAGAGTCCCTCTTTGCAGGCATCGGTTCACACCAAGAATTCCTTGTTTGGGTCTTCAATTTTCAGTATGGGGGCATGTGTTAAGAGCTATTTCAACTACTCAAAACTCCCCTCACATTCTGATATCCAAACAAATTTCATCCCCTTTCTTTGTAGTGAAGTGATTGGGTGACCAATCTTAAAAAATCCCTTTATAAATCTCCTATAGTATCCTGCTAAAACCATGAAGGATCTAATGTCAGTGACATCCCTGGGTGTGAGCCAATTTATAATGGCTTCGATCTTATCAAGGTAAACTATTACTCCCTTCTCAGAGATAACATGGCCTAAATAATGGACTTGCCTTTGGAAGAAGTCACACTTTCTAAGCTTAACATAGAGATTGTGTTCTCTTAATACTTGGAGTACTAACTTTAGGTGTTATTCATGCTCTTCTTTACTCCTTGAATAGACTAGGATGTCATCAATAAAAACTAGTAAAAATATGTCCAAGAACTTGTTGAGTACATTATTCATCAAACAAATGAAAGTGGCTAGTGCATTGGTGAGACCAAATGGAAGCACCACAAAATCATAGTGTATGTACCTTTTCCTAAAGAAAGTTTTATATATGTCCTCATCCTTGATTCGAACTTCATGATATTCGAATCTCAGATCAATCTTGGAAAATATGGTGACACCTCTTAATTGGTCAAATAAGTCATGAATCATGGGCAAGGAGTAATTATTCTTAATTGTCATTTTATTGAGTTTCCTATATTCTATGCACATACTGAGTGTGCCATCCTTGTTCTTTACAAATAAGGTTGGTGCTCCCCAAGGAGACACACTAGGTCGAATGTACCCCTCGTCTAACATTTCCTTTAGTTGCAATTTGAGATCCACTAACTCGTGAGTACTCATCCTATAGGGTGATCTATATATTGGTACTACTTTAGGTACAAGCTCTATTGATAAAGAAATATCTCTCTTGGGAGGTAACCCCAATACCTCTTCTGGAAACACATCTCTAAAATATCTCAATATAGGGTACTCTTCTAGGCTTGGTTCTTGGTTCTTAACAAAATCTAATATCTTTATTGCATACAAAGGGTACCCCTTCCTACAATACTTCTTCATTTGGAGGGTTGTTATCTTTCTTACTAAGACAGGTTTTTGAATTCCCTGTAAATTTCTTCTCTCCCCTTTGTCATCTTCGCATTCTAAGGTTTTTTTATAACACTCCAATTTAGCTTTATGGGAAGCAAACCAATCCATGTTGATCAAAATGTCGTATGATCCTAGAGGAAGGATGTTTAAGGTGGGTTGAGTAGGAAACCCATTCACAATGATGGGGCATGTTTTTATGACCCTTGTTACCCTTCTTTTTGTTCTCGTGGATAATTGTACCAACCATGGATTAATGTGTGTTTCTTGCTGCAATTTACACTTCTCAATAGTTTGAGGAGAAATATAACTCATATTAGAACCAAGTTCAATCAAAATAGAAATAAGATGGTTGGTGACCATACCTTCCATTTCCACTAGTTAGGCTTGGTGGGTTTCCTGTTTATTGTCCAAAGATGCATGGATTTTTGGTATGCTTCTGGCCACACCATTGATTGTTGTAGCCTCTTGGATGTTGTAAACTCCCTTGTTGTTTGGATGCCTATGAGGACAGTCTCTCAACATGTTTTCTTCTCCACAACCCCAACATTTCAAGGGTTTGTTTTTTGTACTTTCAGTCCTACCCAGGGTTGATCCAATAGTATTATCTCTAGCTTGAGATGGGAATTTCTACCGATTCGCATTTTTGGTCGGGAAGCCCACCCGAGGATTATTCCCAAAATTCTTTAACCCTGAAGGTTTAAATCCCATCTTCTTGAATCCTATATTATTTTCCTTTTTCCATTCTTTGGGCAGTTCTACTTTGTGGTTGAGTTGCATGTAACAGTATCTAGCCTTCTGAGTGGTGTCCTCTAAGGTTTTAGGTTCATCAAATTCAATCCTGTTCCGGAAGGATTGAGGCAACCCATTAAGAAAAAAATGCATCTTTACCTTTTCATCCTTTATGTAGGGTACATACCTCATTAGCTCTAGAAATTTGTTGATGTATTCATCTATAGTGAGTTGTCCTAATTTGAGCTCATAAAACTCCTTCATCTTTTCATCATAGTACCACTACGAAAGGTACTTCTTCTTGAAGTGTTTCTCAAACTTACTCTAGGAAAACCCCTTTTCCTGGATCCCTTTTACATTTCTAAGGTATTCCCACCATATAGAGGCCTTTACATTCAAATTGAATATAGCTATTCAAGCTTTCAAGTTCTCAGAGTAGTTATGAACTCTGAAATACTTCTTTAGGCCCAATATCCAAGCTTCTGTCTGCTCCCCTTTTTTGATTTCCCTATGAAAAGTAGGTGGCTTGGATTTCTTAAATTCCTTGGGGTTCCTACTCTTGGGGTACTTCCTTTTTCCCCCCTTCTTCTGGGATTGGGAACTGGTCTTACTCTTGGACAATTCTGTGGATCATTCTACTTCTTCTCTAGATAAATCCTCAGATGAATCTTTGGTTTTGGCATGTGTCTTGGATCCACGACGAGCCCTATTGAGAGGGTTTCTTTCTTCATTTCTTCTTTCAGGTCTGTGCTTCTGCATTTTAGGTAAACTATGGGTCTTCTCAGGCCAGTGCTTGTTCATGTTGTTGGTGGTTGGCCCATGTTGCAATTGTCATTGTAGCTCCAAAAGACCTTGCATTAGGATCACATTTACCTTGGTTTGTTTTTCCTTCTCCTTCATTAACTGGTCATTGCCAGCCTTAAATCTTTCTAACTCTACCCTAAGACTTCTCATGGTCTCAGACAAGTTTGGAGGGGTTTCTACCATCCTCCTTTCATCATATTCTTCTTTTTTGTTATGGGAGGTCTCCCCCCATTCATGGTGGGTCACCATCCTTGTTCTTAGGGCTTGTTTGGAAATCGCGGACTGGTTAAGTGTTGAGATTCAACAATTATTTCCTATTCAACTTGTCCATTATAAAACAAAAATCAACACGGTACATTTGTAATATGACATCATGTTGTATAAATCTAGTAGTATATAGTCCCTATTTAGTTGCACAAAAACAACGTATAATCATGTTCCTCTCCCCAGTACAAAGGTTTTTGATAAATGATCGTGATTAATCACTTATCAGATTATTATTTTTGATATTTCAGAGTTAATCGTGGCACAATGAATTTTTTTGGGCTTTCACACGCTAAGTAAAATGGGGATTCGTGGACCATGGGGAAAGATGGTCTATCGATATCCATCATTGGTCGGGTTTTTTGTGGTCACAATATGGGTGGCTAAACTTTTAAAATGTGATTGTCGATTACAGTTGGGTCAACGGTCCACGTCTTCATATGTCGTGAAGTGGTCATGCCTTATGCTAAAGGTCTGCCGGTTCCGACAAGAAGCTCCAACCTAAGCCACTCGTGAGTCACTAAGGTTACTTCATGTTGGTGTTTTTCGAGTGTCCATTAGAGAATGCATGATTTTTCATTAAGTCCATAGCTTTCATTCTTATGGGTAAATAAATTACCTTGTGTCCAACAAATGCCAATGCCCTCAAAGGTCTGAGTGCTTGGTCACCCAACTAGGTGGTAGTAGGTCCTTTTAAATGGTGTAAGATAATATATCCTTCCCTTTATAATTTTTCTAATAAAACTTATTCAACTCCTTCGTGAGCCCAAGAAGGCCAAGTGTAGTTATCTTCTCTGATACCACTTTGTAACATAACCCAACTCCTTAAAGCTTCTAAGTGATGGGGTATCCATTTTTTCTCGGTTTATCTATCTTATCTTACTTTCTTCCAATCAAATATCTAATGTTATTTACTTATTCAAGGGATTTTCGATGACACCACCTTTTTATTTTTGGATTCACGGTCTCACAGACTATCGACTACATATCATTATAAATCTCCTTCCACAAGTTTGTCTAAGAAAATCTCGACAGTTAGTCATTTCTCTGTCTTTGTGGACTTGTGGACCTGCATACTTACGAAGTTGACATTCTATGATCCTAAATTTCATGATTCTGATAAATCTCAACACTTCATCATTCTTCTCTTTATGGACTCGTGGACTCATGAACTCATGTAGGTGTAGTTATATGACCTTAACTTTTCACGGATCTGAGAATTCTCAAAACTTAGTCGTTTTTCCCTTCGTGGACTCGTGGACTCATAGAGGTGTAGCTATACGGCCTTAAATTTTCATGAGTTCGAGAGGTCTCAACACTTAGTCATTCTTCTCTTCACAGACTTGCGGAATCTCGGAATCGTGGAGGTAAGGTCCCACGACTTCCACTTTTATGAGGTCGTGGAGTCTTGGTACTTAGCCATTTTTCCATCTCCTACCGCTACGTGGCATGACACGTAGGGTGACACAGGGTACACATACTGCTTGATACGTGGCATTTCTTAGAGTGACATGTGGCCTTATTCTATCAGGGTAACCAGTACTCAAAAAGGGTCTCCATCGCGTGGGTCTGACAACTCAATTTTGATGGCTCTTGACTCATGTGGCGATCTGAAAAGGACTCTCTCTTTCCCTTTTTATCAATTGGCACATGCCCTCTTGGGGCATAATGGATATGTTAGTCAGCAAGATACATCATGATGACATCACCCTTTTTCCTTGGTCCCATTCCAACAAGATTCACCAAGATCTACGATAGATTTTTCATCGCAGCCTCATCCCAATGGATGGTCTAAGTCGTTTCTTGACTTTTAAGGTCATTTTAACTGGGAGGCTCTGCCCATGCTAATATCCATTGACCCTGCAGTCTTGGATCATCCATGATCACTCCCAACAGATCAACGACACTTCAGAGTATGTGTAATACCCCTGTTTCCCCTAGCTTGTAAATATAACTACAACTTGCCTATAGACTAATTATTTTAATGCATAATGGTCTATGTACATATTAAAGTGAGACCCTAATAAGTAATGTCTGAAATTCTATAGTGCATTGACCATTGTTAATCCTTCTCATTCTATGGTGGTATAGTTCTTATCTACTATAGAGAACTTTCTACTTGCAAAAGCAATTGCATGATCTATGTATCCTTCCCTTCATTGAGATAGTACTACACCCAACATTATGGATGATACATCTACATGGACATGGAACTCATTATCCCAATCCGAAAAGATCAAAATTTGGCACGGTTACTAGTTTCTATTTTAAGGTGTCTAACCCCTTCCAACAATCCTCATTCCATTGAAACTTTCCTTTCTTCTTTAATAACTTTTCCATTGGTGTCGTGATCTATACACAACCTTTGATAAATTTCCTACAATAACCTGTATGACCCAATATTTCCATCAACTGTCTGATTGATGTAGGAGGTTCTAACTCCATAATGATTGCAATCTTGGTTGGATATACTAATAGTCCATGTTTTCATAATACACGTCCCAACAAAATTCCAAACGATGCACACAAAAATACACGTCTTTAGGTTCAAAAAAATATGGCACTATTTTCACCTATACAACATCAACATGAGTACTTTTATATGATCCTTCAGTAGACTGAACACAATCCAATCGTCCAGGTACACTTCAAGAAAATTATGAATAAACTCTTTGAAAACTACTACCACTACTCTGGAAAACACCACTGATGCATTCTTCAGTCCAAGGGGCATGAATGTATAGTGATAACTTCCCCACTCTGTCATGAAAGTGGTCTTGTGCTGATCCTCCTACGCAATTTTTATCTGATGGTACCCAGAGAATCCATCTGTGAAAGAATAAGTCTCTTGTCCTCCTACATTCTCCATTACCTCATATGTGAATGGTATTGGGAATGGATCATGTAAACATGTGTCATTTAGATTCCTCAGATCCACACAGATCCTGATCCCTCCTTCCTTTTTATCCTATACTACCATTGGAATGATCCATTTAAATTCCTCGACTAGTTCAATAATCCCTGCGTCCAACATCCTGTCTAGTTAATCTTTCACCTGCTCTTAGTATTTTGGATTTAACCTGTAAGGCCTCTGAGACACTGGCTTAGTGCCTGATTTCAATGGAATATTCATCTCCCCTAAGTCTCCAAATATCCCCTTCATCTCTAAAAATGTCATTGGGAATAAGTCTTGATATTCTCGCAGCAGTTTTGCAATCTTCTCTACTGTCTCATCACTCTAATAATCTCCTATCTATGCAAACTTGGGCTTCTCTGTCGTCCCAATGTTTACCTTCTGCATCTTTATTGGCTGTGTGTATGCAACGGACTCGAGCTCTAGTCCTTCTACCGCTCATTCTCCTTTGGTATTTGGTACTTGTACATGTATGGGATCTTATTCATCATGCTCCTCCTTAGCTACGTTGTAGCACTCGAATAACTCACAAACATTTATATTGGCTCTATGTTCATTGCACACTGATACTACCTCCATCGTTCCTTCTTCGAAGAAAATCTTACTTCGAATAGCCTACAAAGCTACATCTATTGATGGAGATTCATGTTTGAATGTGAATGTAATTTTGAATCTCTGGATCAACTCTTCCCATCATGCCATCTCCCTGTGCATTTCCAATTCCAAATACCAGTTATTTGGAATTATGTCCATTGTATGTATAAACCTGTGTGTCCATTCTATATTTGGTACTGAACTACATAAAGCCCTACAGTTCTCAATATGATCTACTGGGTCACTCTCTCCTATATAGTTCTGCGCATTTGTTTCTTCCTCGGTACTGAAACTTATTTACATAAGTTTGTTGCATTGCAACCAATATTTTACCCCCTACTTGTGTGCAACCCACCATCTCACTGGAGTCGCCTTTAAGACAACATCCAATGCTAACACCTTGTGTTGTTCAGGTACCTGCAACTCAAAGATTGTTACAAATAAGCTTATGTCATTTAATCCATTGTACATGGGTGGATCACATAGCTATGTCCCAATCCAATACATAGATCGGGTTGTACATGCACATCATCTAGTTTAAACTTCATGCATCCTCTGTTGCCAATTTTCTAGGCCTTCCTATGAGTATGATGCACATGAACTGATGCTTCACCAATTCAGCGCACCATCTGTAGTTGGGTTCACATAATAATCTATCCACGCAATCAGGTTATATAAGTCATCATTTCCATTTCCTCTAGCGGGCTCTATGTACTTGTTTCCTTCCGTCGGGTCCAAGGGTGCAATAAATTTTAAATCTCCCACTTCAAATGTCATATCCCTCCTCTTCAAGTTGATTATTGCCTGATTATCAAAATCCCACTCCAAACCCATCAATGTTGGATATGGTTGATTGTCTTCCATGATCTCAATAAGTTCAAATTCTGTTGCATTTCACACCCCATCTATGTTCACAGGTACTCCTATCAACCAACCAATTGGAACTATTTTGTCCTGATTCGCAAGCCTTAACTGAACATGAGACCATGCTAATTTCGGTTTTCCCATCAACTCCCATGTCTTCTTGGGTAAAAAATTCACATCCAACCCCAAGTCCAAGATAACATTATCCACATCGTACTCCCCTATCTACACATTGAATCTGAATTCTCCATTGGTTCTCTTCCCACGTAGTACCTGATTTATCATCCTACGGGAAATGGGAGTTTCCTTTCCTCTTGTATAGTGATCAATCATGTCATATAATGTACTCAGTGTAGTTTCATATTTCATTATCTCTACACAACTCCTCAAGAATTGTATCATCGTGCTTACCTTTCCAGTTGGATTCTATGGAACAACGTGATCTTTTATCTGAGGTGAAAATGATGTTGATGCTCCTCAGTCCTGTCTAAGTACTTCTTTTATCACTTTCTTATATGTCTCCCTTTCCTACTTAGGGTCAAACGTTAGCATAGTACCTGCTGACTTATGTACCCATTGCTTAGTTTTCTTTCTTTCATCCATCATATCATCCTCCGTTCTAGCTCCTCTGTGCGTAACAACTACTATTTTTTGGTTCTTCATGTCGTTTTTTAGTTGATATCTTCTACACATTCTGATTTTGATTATGGTTCTGATTTCCTTTGGCCTTCCATTTCAAAACTAGTTGAGGGAAGTCCTTTGTTGAATGATCCAATGCATGACAGTACATGCATGTTGTACATAGGTTCTGCCAGTCATAAGATAAATGAACTGGTTGATTTCAATTGTAACAAATGATCGACCCTCTTCCTCCTCTGTCGAAGTTTCCTCAACCATGACCTCTACCAAAATTCCCTATGGTTCCTGGATTAAAGCCTCTTTGAGTAATATATTGTGGAACCCCTGCTTCTACTATAGCATTCTCTTCCTGGATCTTGTACATATATGATGTGTGCTCCCTCATTAAATCAAATGCCCAACATTCCTTCTCTTCATGTCCCACTGATTTGAAAAATTTTCAAAAAAAATTACTTGGTGTACTCGGATACTTCTGTAGTAATGGACACTAAGTGGCATGATGGCCCCATTTCTTAGAAATCTCACAATACCCTCCTCTTGATAATGGGTTCGGTGCTCCAGCTGCTAAATACTGCACGAATGTTGGGCATTCTTCCTTGTGATGGCCTTCAATTTTGTACTTGGTACACCAAACTTGTTCTCATTATCCTTTCCCTTTTTTTGGCATCCCCGGGCCACCCAAGTTGGGCCATGCTACTACAAAAATGCTCTGTTAAGCTCTGATACCAATTTGTAACACCTCGACCTTCTGCTCGACAATGTCACTTGAAATAAAAATTCTCACTCTTTAGTTGATAGTCAAAACTGTCCATGCCCAGGCATAGACCTGCCGGATTATGGAACACAAATCTCTTTGCAGAACATCATACATATAAACTTAAACATATAATATGCATTCTACTAATACACCATTAATGTGGAAATCACAACAATCTTCTACAAACAACTTACACAAGAAATATTATTAATATCAATACATGTACAAGATACACAACTTAAAATTAACATAGAAATGGTACTTATCTTTTTATTAAGTCCACCGACTACATGCAGACCTTCCATGAACCTCCCAGCCTTAGACCACGTTGCTCATCACTCTCAACAGTGGGTCACCTCTGAGCTGGGACTAAACTCCACCTAGGGTAAAGGAAATCCTAGGCTAGGATGAGGCTACAAAGTCTATAGGAAGGATTATGTCCCCCAGAGTCCACCCATGTCTACAAATTACAGTCCCTCATTCCCTACATGCCTGTCCCACCCTAGGGAATGTTACCCTTCTCTACTCGATAGTCCTTTGACTGCCCCACTCTCCTTCCAGGGCTTCAACAATAGGCTAGAAAGGAAGTATCAGAGCACTAAAACTGTCGTGAGTATCCCTCTAGGAAAATCACTTCCCCAACAACCTCTCTCACCTAGAGAGAGTTACTCACAGGCCTGAAAACCTTCTTCTTCAGTCCAACTCCTAGGCCAATCTAGCCAGGGTAATCACAACAACAAAATAAGGTATGGCTCTGGTAATGAAAGAAAGCCACACCAATCCAGAGAAAAGCATGGGAAGAAACAACAAAATGGATAGAGTGTGATATGGGTCAGGCACTACGTAGTCGTGCTATGATTCACATGATAAAAATGGGTTATCTTCACGAGTTTTGTAGGTTTCATAGCTTGCATGAATATTGCAGAGGTAAATGATGGAGGAAGTGGATAGCTACCTAAATGCTAAGTGTTTGAGTGCGTGCGTGCATGGGGAGCATGGAAAGACTGGCTGACTAACCATTCAATGAACTGTTTTCCCCACATAAAACTACATGTCCCAAATCAGACACCTGTCTTCATGAAACTGCATGAGCTCCACTTATCATTCGTTCCCCTTCCCATAGGAACTTAGGATAAATTAATTTATTTCCCAAACCTTAATCTTTAGGAAATAATAATATAATATTATTCTCTTAGAGATAAGCCCTCTAGCTTATCCCTTTTCCTAGCCTCTTAGCCCCATTCCCTTTCCCTTCCTAGTGGATATTAGTACCCCATAAATCTTTCTTCATGGTCGTTCTACACGCAAAGATGTAATTAAATTAATGATGTGAGTATTTACATATACAAAATCAGGCTCCATGGCCTTCAACATCTACGATCTCTGGCCTAATAAACACATAAGCCTGCGAACTTATAAACACTTGGCTCACCATCTTATAAACATCATTACAATTTAGTAGGGGCTCATCCTTGGGGTATTACAATCCCCTCCCCTTATTTATGCAGTGTCCTCAATGCATCATATTTACACATTACAACAAGATTTTCAAAAATATTAAAAAAGATGCAGGTATTCTTCCTACATGGCCTCTTTGTGCTCCCAAGTGGAATCCTCAGGATTGTACTGAGTCCATTAGACCTTTATAAGCTCGATGGATCGATTCCAAAGCTACTTGATTTTCTGGTCCAAAATGTGTACCGGATACACTTGAAAAGCACCTTGTTGCTCCACATGAATCACATTCCAATCAATAACATGATTAGCATCAGGTATATATTTCTTAAGCAATGATACATGGAATACATTATGAATGGTCATAGATGCAGGTAATTCAAGCATATAAGCTACAAGCTTGATCCTTTCTAGGATTTCAAATGGCCCACAATAACGAGCTTCCAATTTGGAACAATTTCCCAAATTCAGGGAACTTCAATTAGCCTTCACTTTCAGAAACACATGATCTCCAAAACATAATTCTCTGTGAATTTTGTCCTTATCGACGTAATGTTTATTCCTGTCTCGATCAATCTTTAAATTCTTCTTAATCTTTGATATGTTCTCTTCCATTTCCCTGAGAAACTCATGCCCAACTACTACTCTATCAGTTGGGTTGTCCTAACTTATTGGTGTATTGCACTTTCTTCCATAAAGTGCCTCAGTTGGGCTCATCTTCAGAGATTCCTGGTACCCATTGTTGTAGGGAAATTCTACCAAGTGTAGATAGTCTTCCCATTTAGATGGTTTTTCCATCACGTACATTCTTAGCAAAAATCTCTATCACTTGGTTCACCCTTTCTGTTTTCCCATCACACCCGGGATGATAAGTTGTGTTGAAGTTCAGATTTGTTCTGAATCCTTTGAATAATCTCTTCCAAATCTTTGAAGTGAAATTTGGGTCTCGGTTAGACACAATTGTCTTGGGAATGCCATGCAAGCGTGCTACTTCCCTCATATAAATATCAACAACATTGGTTTCTTTGTGAGTAATCTTCATTAGAATGAAATGGGCAGCTTTAGTAAGCTTGTCCACCACCACCATGATAGAATCATGTTGCTTGCTCATTATGGGAAATTTGGTGATGAAATCCATTTTCACCACTTCCCACTTCCACTCAGGAATGGGAAATGGCCGCAACAACCCAACTGGGTGTCTATTCTCATCCTTGACCTTTTAACACTCAAGACATTTAGCAATGTACTCGACAATTTCCTTCCTGATGCCCAACCAATAGTATTGGCTCTTGACAGCGGCAATGGTTTTCTGATATCCTGGGTGTCCAACATAAGGTACGTTATGCATCTATTTCAAGATTTTACTCCTCAATTCATGAGAATCGAGTACATACATTATGTTCTTGTATAGGATAATTTCACCATTTCCCAATTTACAATCTTCAACCTTTTGCTGCATTTTACCTTGCTGCAATTTTGTTACTAACTCCATGTACTGCAAGTCTAATTTTGCATCCTCATATATTCTTCCTTTAAGACCATTTTGATACATGTTAATGGCTATAACATGCAGTTCATGCACTCTCCTGCTAAGTGCGTCAACCAATTTGTTCTCTTTTCCTTTGATGTGCTTGATATCAAAGTCATACTCATAGAGGAATTCTAACCATCTTCTCTGCCTGGAATTTAAAGTTGGCTGATCAAACAAATATTTGAGACCATTATGGTCTATCCTCAACTAAAATATTTTTCCCATGAGGTAGTGCCTCCATTTCTTCAAGGCATGTACTATTGCTTCCAAATCCAAATCATGAGTGGTGTAGAGCCTTTCATTCTCTTTCAATTTTATGGATTCAAAACATACTACAAATATGTTCTGACTAAGGACTACACCAATTCCTTCTTTTCATGCATCTATGCAAACCACAAAATATTGATCCAGATCAACAATACTCAAAATTGGTGCAGGGGTTAACAACTGCTTCAATTGCTGGAAGTTCTTTTCACATTCTGCTGTCCATTAAAACATCACCCCCTTCCTTTTCAAGGAAGTGAGCGGGTGAGCAATCCTTGAGAACCCTGCAATGAATCTTCTATAGTATCCAGTGAGACCCATGAATGATCTGAATTCTGTCACATTCTTAGATGTTGTCCATCCTTTAATAGCTTCAATCTTTTTAGGGTCCACTGTTATCCCTTTCTCGAATATGATATGCCCCAAATAGTGAATTCGGTTCTGATAAAATGAGCACTTACTCAATTTGGCATACAGTTGGTGCTCTCTTAACACTTGTAACACCATCCTCAAGTGATGCTCATGCTCTTCTTCTGACTTGGAATATACAAGGATATCATCCAAATATACAATGACAAACTTGTCTAAGTATTCTTGGAAAACACCATTCATTAAGCACATGAAAACAACCGGTGCATTTGATCACCCAAATGGAACCACTGTGAACTCATAATGACTGTACCTTGTTCTGAAGGCATTCTTGTTGATGTCGTCATCTCTGATCCTTACTTGATGGTAACCCGATCTGAGATCAATCTTTGAAAACATTCTTGCATCCTTTAAATGATCAAAGAGATCATCAATCCTTGACAAATGATACTTGTTCTTTATAGTTACTTTGTTTAATTGTCTGAAGTCAATGCACAATATCAATATCCCATATTTCTTCTTCACAAATAAAACGGGGGCACCCCAAGGTGATACACTTGGGCATATATAACCCTTCTTCAAAATCTCTTCAAGTTTCATTCACATCTCCTTCAACTTTGGTGTACTCATTTTGTAGGGAGTCTTTGATATTGGAGTTGCTACAGGCATCAAGTTTATAGAGAAATCAATATCTCTCTTTGGGGGTATTGACGTTGAGGGACTAAATAGTCCCCAACACCAACATTTCAACTTCCCATGGGGCTAGGCGAGAAGAGACAGGAATATAACCCTAGGATTAAATCCCCAAACAAGAAGACACATTGAGCACTAGGCTAAATATCCTCAACCTACAGTCCAAGCATGGGTCCTTCACCTTGTATTTTATTTTTTAACAATATTTGATTTTTATGCAATTTTTAATTTTTGTACTTTTATATATGATTTTATACTTTTATGTTGGAGTTTATTCATTTGACATAAAAAATTAAATCCTAAAATTATTTAAAGAACTAAATAAAATGCAAACAATAAGATTTTTAATGTAAAGTCTTTTGTTTTGTATTATCTATTATCAAGAAGTAACTAAACAAAACTAAGGTGCAAGGGGAAACTAATATTAAAATGAATAATTACAAGAAGACCTTATTAACAAGAAAATTATTAACTACCAAAACTATTCATAAAACAATGTGATGAGTTGACATTTAAATTTTATTTAAGTAAAAATATGAATAGAACTAAAATAAATGGAAAAAAATAAAGTAACAAAACTCACACCTATAATGAAAGTGAGGAAAGTTTATGTACATCATGCTACAATAGTGATAGCTCAATTTTTCTTAGGTATTTTTCCTTTTATTTTTACTTTAAGTGTTCTATTAATAGAGATGAGGAAAACTGAGGATTTAAAAAAAAATAACAAAGAGACAATTTTAGAGTGGATTTTCATTTAAAATGTTTTCTATACAAACTCTTGAATTTTTGAAACCTACAAATCTTTGCTAGACTAGGGCTAGGTATATGGTCTTTAGCCATTCTAGAACAATGTTACAAAAGAAAGACCAAGCACAAAAAGGAAAAATAAAGTTGAGCCAAGATGGAATGGAGCAATGGTGGCGAATCACAAGGAGAAAACCTGCATATTAGAAACCGATTAGTGCCAAATAAAATCAAGCTTGAATACAAAAAAATGACAAGTAAACTAATTACCTTATGAAAACCAACAAGCTCATCCTCACTTTATCTTTTCACCACTTCGCAAGACCCCTTGCTGCCATCGATTTTGTCAATCCCTGCTGAATATGTAAAGAAGAATGAAATGACACATACCTCTCTATAATTTTTTTCCAAACTTTTTCTCTCTCATAATTTTCTTTCTCTAAAATTATCTTCTTCATAAAAAAATTTCCTCCTGAAATTGTTGGGCACTGCTTCTTTTAACCTGTTAGGTCGACTATTCCTTCAGTTGAGAAATTTTATAACCAAACTCGAACTGTCCAGGAAACGTATTAATATATTACAAAACAAAAATGATTTATTTTTATTATCCCCATGTCATGTCCATAATTGTTTTCAACATTATTAAATTCTTTTAACAATAACATTAATCTTGCACCTGTTTCTGTATGATCCAGACTCTGATTCCAATTTAGCTAGATCCAATACAGATTATGAACTTCAATGAAATCCTATATAAAGACGTAAAATACACTTCCATAGGTGGAGATTGCAGTTAACTTTTATGCTCCAAAATGCAGGTAGATATTTTCAAGAGAAATAGAGAACTCAAATCCCTACTGTACGAAAAAATCTATCGTGGTTCGAATCACATTATTGCCTCTTTTGCTTATTTATGGAACTTCATTCTTCTTGGCTAAAATTTTATCTTCAATTAAGCCTCACTCTATAAAAATACTCAGCATGGTTTTCAACAGTCACTCTCTGTCCACAAAATTATTCAACTTTCCAAGGTAAGGTTGCTATCACTCAGATAAGACAACGAAATTTGTATGTTACCTGCGTATGAGTGATGATATCCATCAATGTTGAGAACATGACACCCTCACAATCTGTCACTTCCATACAATCTCTAATCTTGGAACACCCCTAAGGAAAACGTGTTGATTCTGATTCAAGGCATCCTGTAGACTCCCTCCCTGATGGATTTTATTTGAACAGTGTAATCATTCGTTCCTAAGTTAATAGGAAAAACTTCCAACCAACTTCGTAGTGAGTTTATGATTTTCTCATCATAACTTGTAGCATTGAATTTGTTATGGGAGGAATGATAAGGAATGTAACTAGATCCTCCCTTTCAACGAGCCTTTCTGTAGCTTTCTCCAAAGAAAATGTTGCAGCAACTTTCGGGGTCTCCTATTTGCGTGCAAGCAAACGTACAAGTGTGTAACTACTCCAGCCTTCATGGAATAAGAGTAACACTCTATTATGATGCTGTCCATTGGTGAGGTTTGATTCTTTCACCAATCTCTACGAGGGATTGTCGTTGCCCTTCTATTATGGAGAAGGCACTTGTCATCTTTACTTGGAATGAATGAATATTTTAGTTTGTTTGTCAACTCAAAGAGACGATATGTTACCAGGACATAGACAAAGGTTGTTAACATGAAATTAACCATTAGATAGTCTGGAATAATACAAAGTAACCATCGAGGTTGTCCATTAGGTGTTCCAGTTCTCAGCCACGGTTTTCATGCCTTTCCACACTTCATCATCATATTGAAGAGAAGTCGCCACATGATTAAAGAAATGAGGTATATCAACTCGAGTCCATGCTCTTCAGAAAACAATATTGCAAAGGAGAATTTTTTCCTCAAATGTACCTCTCGCACTGCCTTCTTTCCCTTTTCCTGTCTTCACAACCTTCTTAACTTTGACCTCACATTCCACTAACGGTTTTATGGAAGCACCTTCAAACATAGCCACTTCTAGTGCTGACATGAACATGTCCTTGATAAAGGATGTCTTATTGAAAATTTTGTAGGGATGCCCCACAATTTTGAGCTTCTTAACAATCTGGACAGAATTATTAAAATCCAACACAACTCTTGTTGTAGTAATCCGAAAGGATGCTTGATTGTTAGATAAGTTTTGAAAAATGACTATCCATGTATTTGGAGGTGCAAGTGGACCCCAAAATAAGGCAATTCATGTGTTCTAGTGTGTATTTGAGCATTCTATGCTTCCCATTTCTATTCTCTTGTGAATATACAGACAATGTTTGATAACGCCTCCAACCAATGGATATTATTATGGGATCCTGGTTCTTCAATACCTTTTTATGCCATCTATGCCTCTTTAGTCGAACCTACATGTATCCCACACTTTATTCCCCTCTACCAAGTCATAATGGAATTCTATTGGAATCCATTCATTGACATCATAAGCCACATGCTCTCTTGAGAGATAACAACCTTTAGGACTCTCATTGCTCGACATCATTTCAGAGTTTTCACATTGCATTGGTTGCTTTGGATGACTACCTAATGCTTGTAAGAAATGTGTGAAATTCAAGGAAAAATTATTTGACTAAGGCTGGGAACCATTAGTCATTAGTGTTTCAGTAACTAATTTAAAAAATAAACAGGATTTAGATCTCAAAATAATAAAAAAAACCATCTATACAAGGAAGCCTCAATAATGTTTTATGATGTTGGGAGATAACTCACAAGGAAGGTATAATATTTTGGTTTGGAGATGGAGAGGGGATGGTGAGGTATACTTGGAAAGTGAGAAAACATGGGATTAATATAAAATAATGATGTACATTTGAAAATTTGGTTGGGCGTGGAGTAAACTCAAATTCATAATTCATAAAACATAAAATTATAAGGTGATGTTAGAGACATGAAGCTTATTTTTGGAGGGTGAATTATGAGGAAAACAACAGGAGCACGATTGATATGTATTTTGAAATGTGAAGAGTGACAAAAGGGTTGCACTTAACAATAAGTCAAGTGTTGATTACATTGTGCTAACTCCAATGAGAACAAGCGAAACCTTGCGCAAGTAATGCGCTTTGAGAGGGAGCCTGACAATGCTTTGTCGGCTAAGTATTGTTGAAAAAAATCATCATAAAAAATTTCCAACCAACAGATGTGCATCACTTACAGTGGCGTGCAAGCCTTAAAAAATAAAATTATGATCCTTGATTCTTTGAAGGAAATGGGATGGAAGGGTAATGATAGGATTGAGGGCAACTCAATGAAGGATGAGAAGAGGTCAATAGGGTTATGTGGACTAGGCTATACAACAGGGGGAGACACGATGGAGGTCAAGGGATTCATAGATCGGGATTTCATGGAATAAATCATGAAAAGTGGTAAGTATGAAGGGGTTTGGTCCTGTTTTATAACCTGAAGAGACAACTCTTTGAAACTTGACAATATGATTACAAGGCTAGAAAAATGTCATGGATGTGCGTTAAGGGAAAGACCCAAGTTTAACACTGAGCATCCATAACGTGTATGCTGGAGGCATCTCAAAATGAAGGGGACGGAGAAAGGGAAAGAAGGAAGATGGGGATAGGAGTGATGAACGTGATGAGCGAGGATGTCTCACATAGAAAGCACATGGTAGACAAGTGAGGGATTATGACAAAGGAAGGCAACTTGGTCCACCTGCAAGTTTGTTTCCCACCAAAAAAATATTTTGTCAATTAGTTAAAAATATACAGATAGATTTCCTGTTTATATCACCAATCATTGCTCCATCACTTCTGACCATGAAAAAGGAAAAAAATGAAAATAAGAGAAATAAATAAAAGCGAGAAAATAAACTGAGTAATTGAGAAATCAACCCAAAACCAATCTAGCCCTTCCCATAAAATTTTATCATTATTATTTTATTTTATTTTATTTTGTTTATTTATGTACAAAGGAGAATAAAACCATTAGTTTGGACTCAGGTCGGATGAAATTTAGCGTAAAGGAATGCATCACCTTCTTTGCATGCAAATCCAATGAGTTTGATAAATTGGTGCATGGAGGGATTGCCAACATGCCAACCAATCGATGTGTTCGGTGTGGAGAAATGATTAATCAATAGCCAAAAGAAAC
>JASDQU010308447.1:49332-65502 GCA_032191745.1 Picea mariana | reverse complement strand
TAAAATTAATTTATGGAGGATTGAAGGGGATGGGTGACACATGTACGAGGAGGATTTTTATGAATTAAATTATTAAACAATAAATTAAAAGGGATTTTGGGAGAATAATGGACTTAGGAAATCTATATAAAGGAGGGAGGAGGAGGAGGATGATGGACCTCTTCGGTTTGCGTATCATTACGTTGCAGAAATTTCTACTTGACTGACTTAGCTTGTGGGAGTTGGGATGCCCAGTTCGATGAGGAATGGTAGCTCCGCCTTGCGAGGCGAGTTGGGAGCTAGCTGATTCTTTGGTTAGTGTGCGTGGCCCTTTTACAACTCGGGGGGCTAAGGGGGAAGAAGAGTACCCCTAGCATTGGCTGAGAGGTACCAGTGAAGTCTCATCGGTCGACAAGCAGGAGTTGCACGGAGCGCGCATGACATCAACTCAGAGCGGACGACTTGGGCAACAATACGCTTCCTTTAATTCTGCATGGTAGAGTGTTAGTATGATTTGTGCTTTTAGTTTTGTATGTTTAATTGGGTAAGGAATTTGATTGTCTTAGCATTCTAGATGATGACTGAATTTCCCCATAGTCTTTAGCTCAATGTTGATTGTTTTCCTATGGCCTTTGATTCCTGCATGTCTTGATCGTCCTGAGGTTTATTGATTGCGATGAATGCAATTTACTTTGCCTTCGTCCCTAGCTCATCAGTCCGCGCCTGAGTAGTCGGCCAGGAGCCTGATTTACGGTCGTCGCTTCGGCGTTAATAGACCTATGGATCTCAACGCCCTGCTTTTCTATGTGTGGATGATGAACGAAGGATGTTGCTGTCAGCTGTCTACCTCTGTTGTTTTTCCTTGACTGATTGTTCGTCTTGCGCCTTGATGCAATTATTGATTGATGGCAAAGTTTTTGTTTTTCTCCACGTTTTTATATCTTGTTGGATTTTCACTAGTTTTATTTACCTCTGTACTCTACTTGAAGACGATTGAGACTGCGTTTTTCACCACTAGTTAAGACTGTGTCCTTGCCATTGCCAGACTGCTTTCGTTGTTTGATTAAGCCTGCTGTTCATTTGTTTGCTTGGCGATTTCCCACTTCTTTGACTGCATTTTGTTTGATTTGGGGGAAAATTTTTTCCCAGTGAATTTTTAATTATGGTCAGATTGTTTAGAATTGTCCTTGTATATTGGTTTAAGACTAATTATACTTCTGGGCGTTTTTATAAGGATATAAACTCAGCAGATTAAATCATTGAATGTTATAACCTTAGTGAAGTTATTTGAATATTAAACTCTGCGTTGGTAATTATGTAATGGCTGTAATAACATTTCCTCTGCGATTTATTACTTTGATGGTGATTCTACCATTTACTTGGACAACGTTTTTATTGATTGTTGTTATTCAACCATGGATTTACCAAGCATATTCCACTGGCTGCTGTGCCTATATTCTTTTCCACAAATTGTCAGTGAACTCCATTATGGTGCTCTGCGTTTTCCTTAAACATTTTTATGAGAACGAACTTATGTTATCATGGTCAACTTTATATCGCGAGTTATGCTTTTGACAACAAAGGCGTTTTATCATTACAACAATGGAATTTTAATTTGATTGATGGTCTGCCATGCAATTGTAGACAACGTTTTTTTTAAATCGATTTTAGACTGCGTGCATTGACTGCAAGTTTCCCTCATGACTGCGTTAACCACAACATATCAACCGTAACCACCCAGCATTTCACACTGAACACCGAGGCCCAGTGGGATCCTTCCTTAACTTAGTGCTTGTGCTAAACCTTGGCTTGAGGCATGAATCGACTCGCGATGCTTCATGATCTTCTCACTGATTGTTGGGCCCACGATTTTTTTTTCTCTCAGATTTCGTTCTTACTAAGAATGACTGTGATTTTTTTTTGAGTGAGACTCGAGGTTGGGCGGCTGCAAATAGATTTTGACAATCTATCCCTACTCAGCCCGCGATTTCCTTTGCCAACATCTTCTTACTGAACGTTGCGTCTGCTTTATTCCTTTGGTTAAGTCTGTGTCCCCTTAAAATATTAAGTCTGCGTTGCTGCAAAATGTTTTAATTGGATTGTGTTTCACCTGCATTTTTACCAAGCAAATTCCTTGTAATACTTGTATTTTAGCAGCTAATTCCATGGTAATTTACCAATGACTTTCATTGCGTCTTTCTGGCGATTTAATACCTTGGTCACATATGTTTTGTTTTGTTGAACAAATAATCCTAGGTAACGTATTTAAAAGCAGGGATTCCTATGTTTCTCTTACCTCTGCGCCTTTTATTTCTGCGCTCAACAACCCTTAAGTTCACTCTGCATTTCCTTTATTTAGATAGTGACTGTTGGCCTAGACAGAGCCCCTTTGATAGCGTTTTTATGACAGTTTTTACCGACAACGTATCCAGGAGTTTTAACACGAGCTACATCAGATTTTAGCTCTGCCTTTCATCGTTTTTACCTGCCTGCCTCATCCTTGATTTACTCCGGGTACACATGCGCCTTGGCTGAGTTATTACATTGACAACATTCGTATTATGGGTTAATCGACTTTACTCATCCCGTGGCAACGCATCCCTGTGTTCTAGGTAGCTATTTTGGTAGAAAGCAATAGCTTAAACTGTTGGCCAATGATTTTTTTTGTTTCCTTTGAGAACTTCTTCACCTAAAACCTTCTTCTAGCGGAACTTTTGATGCAACCTTTACTTACACTCAATTACCTTAAACTTTTACCTTTTTAAGCAAGTGAACCTTGAAGGAAAATAGAAGACGACTGTTATAAAATTTATAATTTTCCTTAAATGTTAAATGAGGTAAAAGTTTAAGATTTTGACCTTTTTTTTAAACTTAATAGGATTATATTTTGTTAGACAAAAGTTATTTTGTTGAATTAATAGGATTGTTAGACAAGGTGGGTTGGCGTATTAGTTTATTATCTTGCGTGAGATTAATGGTAAGGAGATTAGTAGTTTTGGTTAAGACAAGTTAATAGTTTAACAATAATTGGCTACTATGCACCTTGTGCCTGAAGTCGAATTGTAAGGAGTGGT
Organism: Picea mariana; assembly: GCA_032191745.1. Lineage (NCBI taxonomy): Eukaryota > Viridiplantae > Streptophyta > Pinopsida > Pinales > Pinaceae > Picea > Picea mariana. Next base: position 62,449 of record JASDQU010308447.1, on the reverse strand, counting down.
TCCACCACTCGGGTCGCCTCAAAGGAATCAAGAATCCTTTGGTCAGTTGCGCCTGTTAGTTTTGACTGGTTTCACCATGCGTCTTGTCGATCGATTACTTGGTGTGCTATTGCGCGGGGTCATCGGTTGTCTGTGGCTGGAATGCATAAGTCGTGTTCGTCACCAAGTTGTGTTGTTTACCTGCTGTCCTTGTTTGCCTTCCTGCTGAAAAAAACATAAAAATTGTGTCGCTTGTAGCCGTAATGACAAGATTGTTACATATGGTATCAGAGCCGGTTCAACCCTACGACTATGGATCGCCAGGCTTCCACTGCATTAAACCCGTGAGTATTAATCCTTGCGTTAATTAAAAACCCTATCGTGTCCTCGTGGTGATTGCATTTAGAGGGCGCCTCTGAGGTTCACAACGTGGTGCCGTGGAAGGAGGTGCGACGCCTCTAGAAGTTCCCGCACCCTTGGAGTCGAACCCCCAAGGGGAAGAACAAGTCCTTGGGCTGGATTCACTTGTTGTAAGGGATGATGATGGTTTGACAAGGCCTTTCCAGGTAATGTCAAAGGGCCTTGATTCACCATCGGTATTGAGATGAGGCTTGGGCACCTATACCCCTGAGGGTCCACAACACGCCCTAGCTAGTTCCAATAACATCCACCAGGAACTTGAGAGAGTTGAGTTCTAGCATCCACGAGTGTCATGGACGGCGGTGTTGTCGAGGCACGGTTGTAGAGCAGGTGTGTGCTTCACACTTCGCGTTTACAACCTCCCGCATGAAGGTCCACTTGGTGGTCTTTCAATTGAAGTGGAGCGCTCTTCTATGGCGGAAGACGCTCCTACCACTTTTGAACATGACCGTCGTTGACGTGTCATGGGAACTGTTTGAGGAACGGTTCCAGGAGAAGTATCTTTCTAATGAATTCGTTGAGCGTCAGCTCAACGAGTTCGACGCCTTGCGACAGGGTGGCCGTACGGTGCCCGAGTACGGGGCCCATTTTTGGAGCTGCTTCGGCATTCTCTGCACCCTCACTGAGAAACTTAAGGTCAAAAATTTGTGTTGGCCTTAGCGTTGGAATTCAACTTCTACTTTGGGTACCAGGATTACTGGACCGAAGAAAGTATGTTGGAATGTGGGGAGCCACCTTTCCATCGCGACTGCTTAATGAACAGGACTAGAGCATCTAGATCAGTCGGACCCACTACCGTGGGAGATATGGGCAAGGCCCATTAGATTCATGCAGTGATGAATAACCGCCAGGCAGAGCACCAGTTGACTGTGCTCGAGATGTCAGGTACCGTCGCTGATCAGAGCCTTAGTATTTTGATAGATCCCGGTGCTACCGAGAGTTTCATTTCTGGTGCAGTGCTAAAAAAGATTAAGGTAAAGGCAGTCGAACAGGATGAGTTTAGCTTCGTGGAGATGGCTTCGGGAGCCAAACAGAAGGTTGGAGGAAAGGTTAAGGGATGTACCCTTAACCTAGGAAATCTTGTCAGCATGGCCAACCTATACATCACGATCTTAGGATCTTATGATGTCGTGATTTGTATGGACTGGTTGGAATCACATGAGGTGATACTCAACTGTAAGACAAAACAATTAAGCTTGGTCGATGATGAGGGACAAAGACGCGTGATTGTAGGACGAAACCAGGGAGTTTCCATGAGGTTCATCTCTTCCTTGCAACTACGAAAGAGCATGCGCAAGGGATGTAAGATTTATGCGATCCTTGCGTTAAACGAGAAGGGAGTAGCGGAAGGTCTATAACATATTCTTGTGGTAAGAGAGTTTGCAGATGTCTTTCCGGAGGAGTTACCATGGATGCCGCCGGAGAGGGAATTGGAGTTTACCATAGACCTACAACCGAGGATTGAACCGATAGCTAGAACGCCTTATCAGATATCGACCCCGGAGTTACAGGAGTTGAGAATGCAACTGAAGGAATTGCTAGACCTAGGATTGATACGTCCAAGTGTGTCTCCATGGGGTGAGCTTGTTATTTTCATACGAAAGAAGGATGGGTCGTGGAAGCTCTGCATTGACTACTGTCAATTGAACAAGGCAACGATCAAGAATCAGTATCCGTTGCCAAAAATTGATGATCTGTTCGATCAGATGAAGGGTGCGACGATGTTCTCAAAGATCGATTTGCGATCAGGGTATCACCAGTTACAGATCAAGGAGGATGATGTCCTTAAGACCGCCTTTAAGACGAGGTTTGGACATTACGAGTTTATTGTTTTACCATTTGAACTGATAAATGCCCCAGGGGTATTTATGAGTTTGATGAATGGGGTGTTCTGCGAGTACTTGGACAAGTTCGTTCAAGTATTCATTGATGATATTTTGATTTACTCTCGAATGATGGAGGTGCAGGACGAGCACTTGCGCTTGGTACTACAGTGTCTGCGAGAGCACAAATTGTATGGGAAGTTGTTCAAATGCTCATTTTATCAATCGAAGATTCACTACTTAGGGCATGTCATCTCCGACGAAGGTATCGATGTGGATCCGACAAAGGTCGAGGCTATTATGGAATGGCCTGCGCCGACGAATGTCCCGGAAGTACGTAGCTTCATGGGTTTAGCAGGATACTATCGACGGTTCGTCGAGGGATTTTCGAAGATAGCAAATCCAATCATGGAATTGCAGAAGAAGAACAAGAAGTTTGTTTGGACCGAGAAATGCACGGTAGCATTTCGGAGGCTCAAGGGGTTGTTGACAATGACATCGATAATAAAAGTCCTTTACATGGATACTGACTTCTTGATATGCACTGACGCATCCAAGGAAGGCTTAGGCGGAGTCTTGATGCAAGACGGTCGAGTGATCGCATACATCTCGAGGAAACTGAGAAGGCATGACGAGAACTATGTGACACACGATTTGGAGTTGTTAGCCATCGTATATGCCTTCAAGGTTTGGAGACACTACCTTGTTGGGCGAAAATTTGAACTAAAGACGAACCACTATGGACTACAACACATCTTTACGCAAAGCGACCTGAATGCGCGACAACGACGTTGGTCGGAATTACTTAGCGAGTACGACTTCGAGATTACTTACATAAAAGGAACAGTGAACCGAGCGGCAGATGCATTGAGTCGGAGACCATGCATCTTCAGGAAAATCTACGTGAAAAGATTTTAACTTTACAGCGTGACGATGATTGGTACAAAGAGGTCGAGGGTTTTATCGGACAAAACACAATGATGGTACCAAGATTTGAAGGACTTACGTTTGACGACAATGGATTATTGAGGTTTAAAAATCATATTGACGTACCACCGAACAACGAGTTGAGGAATTTGATCCTAAACGAGGCTCATAGAGCAGTGTACATGGCTCACCCGGGAGTCACGAAGATGAGGGCAGAACTTAAACCCTTATTCTTCTGGAAGGGAATGAAGGCAAATACACTCAACTATGTGGCCAGATGTCTAGAATGTCAGTAGGTAAAGGCTGAACATAGACATCCAGTAGGACTACTACAGACACAAGCTATTCCATAATCGAAATGGGAGGTTATTTCGATGGATTTATTGTTGGATTGCCACTGACGGCAAGGAGGCATGACTCGATTTTTGTAGTAGTCGACACTCTGACGAAGAGTGCTCATTCTATTCCTGTGCGTATGACGTATTAGGCACCTGACATAGCTAGAGTTTTCATCAGTGAGATTGCAAGGCTGCATGGTGTGCCTAAGAGGATTATATCCAATCGAGGATCGATGTTTATTGGACAATTTTGGACTAGTTTCCAAGAGGCCTTGGGAACCCAACTTAACTTCAGTACTGCGTATCACTCGGAGACTGACGGGTAGACCGACTGAACAAACCAAACCTTGGAGGACTTGTTGTGCATGTATGTGATGGACCAACAAAAGCGTTGGGAAGAATTCTTTCCATTGGTATAATTCGCTTATAACAATAGTTACCAAAGCACCATTAAGATGGTGCCTTTCGAGTTTCCTTACGGACGACCATGTCAGACGCCTTTGAGTTGGGATATACATGAGGATAGGGTCTTGGTGGGACCTGAAGCGATCCAAGAAATGGAAGAGAAAATGAAAACAATAAGACAAAGGATTAAAGATGCACAGGATCAACAAAAGAGTTATGCCGATGCACACCATGTCGACTGTAGTTACGAGGTTGGCGATCGATTTTTCTTGCGGGTTAAACCGCATAAGATTTCAATCAAGTTTGGAAAGGGAGCTAAAACTCTCTCCTAGGTTCGTGGGACCCTTCGAGATCATGGAAAGAAAGGGGCTCGTGGCCTATCGACTAGCCTTGCTTGATTCCTTGAGGCGCATTCACAATGTTTTTCACGTATCTGTTTTGAAACATTATATTAGTGATCCTACACATGTTATTGACATGCGTTCCTTGCAGGTATTGGACGAGGGGGAACTCACGGCTGAGCCGATCCGCATCTTGGATCATCACATTCGACAGCTATGGCGTCGAACAATAGAGCAGGTCAAGGTTCAGTGGGATAGCTATAGTCCACACTTGACGACCTGGGAGGACGGATATGATATGCGTCAACAGTTTCCATTTTTGTTTGATAGATAGACTTATGATACTACGATACACCTTATTTCGACACATATACTGTGAAACTTCGGGACAAAGTTTAGACCAAGAGGGGGTGTATGTAACATCCTGCTCTTGTGCCCTGAGCGAACTTATTCTTTGAGGACACTTGCTCGCAAGTGATCTAGATAATTATACTATGAAAAAATTTGATTTTGATTATGAGGCGTTACGGGTTGATGAAATGTTGTTTTGCTGCATTGACATAGACAAGTGCTATTGACTTGGTTTTACTGAGTGTGTAGGATTTCAGACCTCGAGGATGCAGAGGCATTGATGGAACCCCTGGGACTCCGGATTGAGTCGGGGAGTGAACCATTGGGGTTTGATTGTTTTTATGTGATATTTGTGCATCTGATTAGATGATATGATATGGATATATTTCTGACATGATTCATTGATGATGCAGGCTGACGATAGCTTGTCAACCAGAATCACATGTGGAGTAGAGGGGTCATGCACGACTACCATATATGTTGAGGGAGAGGTGTGGACAACAACCCTGTGACAACCTACTAGCACTCCCGCCGTGGCTTGAACTGTAGGTTAACGATTACCTAGCTCAAGAGGACCCACGATGCTGTAAGGGTAGACTGCGACAGTCGCTCATGATGATTCTAAGGGGCACGTAATAAGGAAGGGGCCTTATTCCTTAGAGACCCTTAGTCTCCCACAAGATCACCTGGCGGAGTATTGACTCCAGGTTTTTTTTATGTCTACCAAGTTAGTCAAGAGGCGAGTGGCACCCTTGGAGCATGTGGTGCGTCCTAAAGGCCACGTTGTGCAAGAAAAATGGAAAGAGGCGAGTGACACCCTTGGAGCACGTAGTGCGTCCTGAAGGGCACGTCGCATAAGAGAAACAGAAAGAGGCGAGTGGCACCCTTGGAGCACCTAGTGCGTTCTGAAGGGCATGTCACGTTGTTATTTAATAATTGGATTCTTGTGACAAGAAGGGGGGTAAGCAATTAAATTCTTTTATAAAAATATTTTGGGATAAAAATTAAAAAGGGGAAATAATTGTTTTACTATATTATGCTAATTAAAAAAAATTATTCATTAAAAAGAAAAAGGGAAAAAGGGTAAGTTTTTGCACATGCCTTTTTGGGTTTAATTAAAAAGGGGAAAGAGGGAAATCTAAAATAATTAGGAAACTAGGAAATAGCAGGAAACATAAAACAAAGGGAAAACACTAGGAAAAGCAAATAATCCAACTTAGTATGGTATCCACCATTTAAAAACTTTCTAATTTAAACTCCACTAGTAAATTAATAAAGGGGAAAATTATTAAAACTTGTAAGGGGATATGGGGACACCTAGGAGCGATTCTAGGGGTGCCTTTAGGTGAGTGAGGGAAATAGGGGTAATTAATTTTTAATGAAATTAATTTATGGAGGATTGAAGGGGATGGGTGACACATGTACGGGGAGGATTTTTATGAATTAAATTATTAAACAATAAATTAAAAGGGATTTTGGGAGAATAATGGACTTAGAAAATCTATATAAAGGAGGGAGGAGGAGGATGATGGACCTCTTCAGTTTGCGTATCGTTACGCTGCAGAAATTTCTACTTGACTGAATGAGCTTGTGGGAGTTGGGATACCCAGCTTGGTGAGGAGTGGTAGCTCGGCCTTGCGAGGCGAGCTGGGAGCTAGCTGATTCTCTGGTTAGTGTTCGTGGCCCCTTTGCGCCTCGGGGGGCTAAGGGGGAAGAAGAGTACCCCTAACATTGGCTGGGAGGTACCAGTGAAGTCTCATAGGTTGACATGTGGGAGTTGCATAGAGTGCGTGGGACATCAACTCAGAGTGAGCGACTTGGGCAACGATACACTTCCTTTAATTCTGCATGGTAGAGTGTTAGTATGATTTGTGCTTTTAGTTTTGTATGTTTAATTGGGTAAGGAATTTGATTGTCTTAGCATTCTAGATGATGACCGAATTTCTCCACAACCTTTAGCTCGATGTTGATTGATTTCCCATAGCTTTCGATCCTTGCATGTATTGACCGTCCCGAGGTTTATTGATTGCGATGAATTCGGTTTACTTTGCCTTCATCCCTAGCTCATTAGTCTGCGCCTGAGCAGTCGACCAGGAGCCTGATCTATAGTCGTCGCTTCGGCGTTAATAGACCTATGGATCTCAATGCCCTGCTTTTCTGTGCATGGATGATGAGCGAAGGATGTTCCTATCAACCGTCTACCTCTGTTGTTTGTCCTTGACTGATTTTTCATCTTGCGCCTTGATGCGATTAATGAACCCTGCAATTATTGATTGATGGCGAAGTTTTTGTTTTTCTCCGCGTTTTTATATGTTGCTGGATTTTCACTGGTTTTATTTACCTCTGTACTCTACTTGAAGACGATTGAGACTGCGTTTTTCACCACTAGTTAAGACTGCGCCCTTCCCATTGCTAGATTGCTTTTGTTGTTTGATTAAGCCTGTTGTTTGTTTGTTTGCCTGGTGATTTGCCACTTCTTCGGCTGCATTTCATTTGATTCGGGGCAAAATTTTTGCCCAACGAATTTTCAATTATGGTCAGATTGTTTAGAATTGTCATTGTATATTGGTTTAAGACTAATTATACTTCTGGGCGTTTTTATATGGATATAAACTCAGTGGATTAAATCATTGAATGTTATAACCTCAGTGAAGCTATTTGAATGTTAAACTTTGCGTTGGTAATTATGTAATGGTTGTAATAACATTTCCTTTGCGATTTATTACTTTGATGGCGATTCTACCATTTACTTGAACAATGTTTTTATTGATTATTGTTATTCAACCATGGATTTACCAAGTGTATTCCACTGGTTGCTGTGCCTATATTCTTTTCCACAAATTTCCAGTGAACTCCATTATGGTGCCCTACGTTTTCCTTAAACATTTTTATGACAACGAACTTATGTTATCATGGTCAGCTTTATATTGCGAGTTATGCTTTTTATAGCAAAGGCGTTTTATCATTACAACAATGGAATTTTAATTTGATTGATGGTCTGCCATGCAATTGTAGACAACGTTTTCTTTTAAATTGATTTTAGACTGCGTGCATTGACTGCAAGTTTCCCTCCTGACTGCGTTAACCACAACATATCAACCGTATCCACCCAACTTTTCAGATTGAACACCGAGGTCCAGTGGGATCCTTCCTTAACTTGGCGCTTGTGCTGAACCTTGGCGTGAGGCATGACTGGACTCGTGATGCTTCATGATCTTCTCACCGATTGTTGGGCCCACAATTTTTTTTTCTCTCAGATTTCGTTCTTACTTAGAATGACTGTGATTTTTTTCTGAGTGAGACTCAAGGTTGGGCGGCTGTAAATAGATTTTGACAGTCTATCCCTACTCAGCCTGCGAATTCCTTTGCCGACATCATCTTACTGAACGTTGCGTCTGCTTTATTCCTTTGTTTAAGTCTGCGTCCCCTTAAAATATTAAGTCTGCGTTGCTGCAAAATGTTTTAATTGGATTGTGTTTCACCTGCATTTTTACCAAGCAAATTCCTTGTAATACCTGTATTTTAGCAGCTAGTTCCTTGGTGATTTACCAATGAATTTCATTGCATCTTTCTGGCGATTTAATACCTTGTTCACCTGTGTTTTTTTTTTGTTGAACAGATAATCCTAGGTAACATATTTAAAAGCATGGATTCCTGCATTCCTCTTACCTCTGTGCCTTTTATTTCTGTGCTCAACAACCCTTAAGTTCACTCTACGTTTCCTTTATTTAGGTAGTGACTGTTGGCTTAGACAGAGCCCCTTTGATAGCATTTTTATGACAGTTTTTACTGACAGCGTATCCAGGAGTTTTAATGCCAGCTACATCAGATTTTATCTCTGCCTTTCACTGTTTTTACCTGCCTGCCTCATCCTTGATTTACTCTGTGTACACATGCGCCTTGGATGAGTTCTTACACTGAAAGCATTTGTATTATGGGGTAATCGAATTTACTCATCCTGTGGCAGCACATCCCTGTGTTCTAGGCAACTATTTTGGTAGAAAACAATAGCTTAAACTGTTGGCCAACGAATTTTTTTTGTTTCCTTTGAGAACTTCTTCACCTAAAACCTTCTTCTAGAGGAACTATTAATGCAACCTTTACTTACACTCAATTACCTTAAACTTTTACCTTTTTAAGCAAGTGAACCTTGAAGGAAAATAGAACACTACTGTTATAAAATTTATAATTTTCCTTAAATGTTAAATGAGGTAAAAGTTTAAGATTTCGACCTTATTTTTTAAACTTAATAGGATTATATTTTGTTAGACATAAGTTATTTTGTTGAATTAATAGGATTGTTAGACAAGGTGGGTTGGCGTATTAGTTTATTATCTTGCGCGAGATTAATGGCAAGAATATTAGTAGTTTTGGTTAAGACAAGTTAATATTTTAACAGTAATTGGCTACTATGTGCCTTGTGCTTGAAGTCGAACTGTAAGGAGTGGTTCCACCACTTGGGTTGTAAGGAGTGGTTCCACCACTTGGGTTGCCTTGCAGGAATTAAGAATCCTTCAGTTAGTTGTGCCTGTTAGTTTTGACTGGTGTCACCGTGCGTCTTGTCAACCAATTGCTTGGTGTGCTATTGCGCGTGTTCTTCGGTTGTATGTGGCCTGAATGCATAAGTTGTGTTCATCACCAAGTTGTGTCGTTTACCTATTGTCCTTGTTTGCCTTCCTGTTGATTTTTTTTTTTTGCGTCGCTTGTAGTCATAATGAAGAGGTTGTTACAATTCAAGAGTTGACATTTGTTAAGTTAATTATCATTTACAAGGTAAGAAAACACAATTTAAAAGAAAAAGTTTGAAAGAAGGAAAAGTGAATTTAAAAAATTCCAAAAAAGAAGGAAAAGTAAATTTTTTTATTTTACCCTTGGTGGTTTAGCCCGTGGTTTTGGTAAACCATTAGCTCATGTTATTCCCTCCTACACACATATATAAGTAATTTTGAAAGCAAAGGGAAACATAGGGTTTGTTGGACCCTTACCTCCATTAACAAATAGTCAAAAAATATAAAAGGGGTTTATAAGTTATAAGGTACTTTTTATAAAGTATAAAAAGGGTTATAAAAATTGGAGTTCACGTTACAAGGAAAACCAAAAGTAATTAGTATTATCAATGTTATAAAAAGATTGCCAAGGATTTTTAATTTCTAAAGAAACCATTGAATAATTTTTAATATAAAAGTATTTTTAACCAGTAGAAAAACGGGAAGGCAATAAGAGTCAAATAAATATAAAAGAAAATAATACATAAGGAGATACAAAGGTTTAATTATTTTTAAGTGAAAGCTAAAGAAGATAAGAATTTCAATTCAATTCAAAGGCGTTTAAAAGAGAATATGAATATATTATTTCAAAATAAAAATATGAACTCCACACAAAATTCTACTTTTTTGGCAAAATGTTCATTTTGTGCAATGGAGTTTAATTGTCAAGAATTCTTTAAAAATCAAAATTTTAATTGCACAAATTGTGAAAACCATTTATTCTAACATAAGATCAAAATGATTACAAAAAATTGGAAGACGAACTAGCATATTATAAAGAGACCAATATAAATTTACAAAATGAAGTTGTCTTGGAGAAACTTAAGAGTAAATTATATTCTTTCCAAGTAGAACATAATGAAGAGTTGCATGCACAAATTAAAGGCAAGAGACAAAAATATGACAAGACCTTACTAGAACGAAATCAATAAATCTCTCACCTAAAAGATCAAAATAATATGTTAGAACAAGTTAATCAAAATCTCATTAAGAGATTCTCAGAGAAAGATGAAGAGAATTGTCGCTTAAAGAACCATAATCAAAGATTGGTTGAACAAATCAAGAAGCTGAAGAATGAGAAGAAATTATCTGAAAAAGATGAAGAAAGATCTTGCCTAAGAATCCTTAATCAATAATTGCTTTATCAAATTAAAAGTATAAGTAATGAAAAAACGGAAAATTTGGAATAAAAAATGAAGACGATAAGTCAGGAAATAAGGAAGAACTTTTATGTTTAAGGTGACATAATCAAGACTTGCTTACCCAAATTAGAAAGCTAAAGCATGATAATAAGTCCTTACAAGAAGAGCTAGATCACAAAGAAACAATTACTAAATCAGTTGAAACAAATAAGCTTCTAGTTCAAAAAATCCAGACATTTGAGAAAGAAACAAACACTTATATAATTGAATTACCATAAATATCAAAAGTCGAAGAGAGATCCAAAAAACAAGATTCATAAGAGATTCAAGTGCCTTATCGTCATCCAAATCACAAGAGTCGTTACGACCAACAGCAAGGTCAAGAGGAATATAAATAATGTTTTTCTTACCGACAAATAAAATACAACATTGAAAAAGAACGAAGAAAAAATCAACAACTTCTATGGAAGCCTGAAATGAGAAGTCCTATCCAAACAATCGATCATCAAAAAATTCCAATGAAGGTAGATTTGGGATGGGTCACTCCCCAGAAGATGCAACACATCATTTTAGGAATCCAAAGGTTATGTCATCTTGTTTTGTCGAGTGTCGCAACTACAAGCACACCGGATCTTGAGAAGACATTGCGAAAAAACAAGAATTTAAATGAAGCCTTTAAATGAACATGCTTTGAGGACAAAGTATTTTTAAGAGAAATACAATATAACATACTATATAAAGTAATAATAATCATAAATAATGATAATAATAATAATAAATAGTTATTAATTGTCTAAAAGACACATCCTTTCATAGATGGTCACCATATATGTCTTTAGGTTTTCTATATATTTAACACATTCATCATTGTACATCTATCTATCTATCTCATTATATATATTCTTATTCAATATATTTCTTGTCTAGTATGGACTACACTTATTTATTTCATTTATGATAAATATCTGTGATAAGAATAAGATTGATTCTTTACATATTCTCGAGATAAAAGTGGGTTATTATATGCAATTGTTATATACACATACACGATGTATACAGTCTCATTAAAAAGTTATTAATGAATAGAGATCACTTATTCATGGTGAGTATTACCTAGAATATTAGATTCCATTGTAGTAGATATTGTTATTACCCACCTATATCGTTGATCGGATGAAGTGACCTCGAGACCACAATCACATTAACATGTCCTAGAATGTTTGATTGAGGTTCTTATTCGATCTTATTATCTATAATGTATAAGATCGATAAGGAAGTCATATGATAGGGAAGTCATTTAACTTTAAAGTGTAAATTTTCCATATTATCTATTATGAGAATATAAGAGAAAGATGTTATCTATGCAATGTCATCATTAATATTGTGTGGAATAAAACATGCCTTGTCTTATGCGTAAAAATGCAAATAAATTATAATGTACAATGAAATAAATTCGTATGATAGGGAAGTCATTTAATTTTAAAGTGTAAATTTTTCATGTTATCTATTATGAAAATAAAAGAGAAAGATGTTATCTATGTCATCACTCCTATTGTGTGAAATAAAACATGCCTTGCCTTATGTGTAAAAATGCAAATAAATTATAATGTACAATGAAATAAATTCATATGATAGGGAAGTCATTTACTTTTAAAGTGTAAATTTTTCATGTTATCTATTATGAGAATATAAGAGAAAGATGTTATTTATGCAATGCCATCACTCCTATTATGTGACATAAAACATGCATTGCCTTATGTGTAAAAATGCAAGTGAAACAAAGTAATTATGTAAAATAGTTGTCAATAATGATTTACTTTTGACTTTTACTTTCTTTTTGATCATCATTTTAGGTTCCTTTTTCTCAAATTTGAACTACTTATAGAGAATTCATGTGCAAAAGGTCTGTCACACGATTGGTTTAGATTGATGGACAATTGGTTTGGATTGATGGACAATTGGTTTGGATTGTTGGTTGTCATTGATGCCAACCTTTGGAGAGTGATATTGTGAATTTATGTCAACTCTTATAGATTGATGTCAAACCTTGAGTATGTTTGGTAGCTCTAGAGGTATGGGTAAGGAACCCAAGTTTGATTGATGTATAATGTTATGAAGTTTAATATATTTGCATGTAAGACTATTCTATATGGATAGTACATGGCATGCCATTTTTAGTGATATGTGGAACATCACATAACTCCTCACGGTTAGAGAGTTATGGCCATATGAAGTTGGAGAACCTTCATGAGTTATCTAGAAGCCCCTAGAAGGTCAAATAAGTCAATTATTCTAGAAACTCCTAGAAGAAGTGTACTAGTCAAATTGATGATAACTAGGAGTTAATCATGGGTATAGTTGTTGCTTCAAGAAATATATTAAATAATAAAGTGGTTGCAACAAGAAGTTAGTTAAGGGCAAAGAAGTTATGAATTGAATAGTTATAGAAAAGTTAGTTGCAACAAGAAGTTGTGAGTAAAGATAAATTATTTAAATAATAAAGTAGTCAAAGTGGTTGCAAAGAGAAATGATTTAAATAATAAAGTGGTTGCAACAAGAAGTGGCGAGTTTGCTATTTATGGATAAGTCAAAGTGGTTGCAAAATTAATTAATTAAATAATAAAG
>JASDQU010308447.1:23621-33881 GCA_032191745.1 Picea mariana | reverse complement strand
ATATATATATATATATATATATATATATATATATATATATATATATATATATATATATATATATATATATATATAATATTAAGTAATAATAATCATAAATATTGATAATAATAATAAAAAATAGTTATTAATTGTTTAAATGACACATTCTTTTATGTATGGTCACCATATACGCCTTTAAGTTTTTTGTATATTTGACACATTCATCATTGTACATTTATTTATCTATCTCATTATATACATTCTTATTCAATATATTTCTTGTCTAGTATGGATTACAATTATTTATTTCATTTATGATAGATATCTGTAATAAGAATGAGATTAGTTCTTTACATATTCTCTTTTAAGATGCATATTCTCTTTTGAGATAAAAGTGGGTTATTATATGCAATTGTTATATACACATACACGATGTATACAATCTAATTAAAAAGTTATTAATTAATAGAGATCACTTATTCATGGTGAGTATTACCTAGAATATTAGATTCCATTGTAGTAGATATTGTTATTACCCACCTATATAGTTGATTGGATGAAGTGACCTCGAGACCACAATCACATTAACATGTCCTAGAATGCTTCATTGAGGTTCTTATTCGATCTTATTCTTTCTAGGAGATTTGTGATCTCATCTATAGTTTGTAAGCAAGAGAACGTGCATGGTCCCAAAGTCATTTAGCAAAACCAACCATTGCAATGTCATGTAGATTTGTTATTTTACAATGTGTTTGTATTATCTTAACTTTTGAGTTATGTTAAATATGTTTAAAGTGCCACAAAGTTATATAATCTTTTAGTGTTATGATGACTTTTCTAATATTTTGTGAAAATTAAAATATGTTTTTCATCGTTATTAAAATTATTGTACTATTATAAATAGCTTTATAACACAAATAAAGTTATGGATTAGTATTTAATAACTTTATAACACAAATAAAGTTATGGATTAGTATTTAAAAATTATTATTATAATATAATAAGTATGGTGAACACATTTAAACATTTTCACGTCTTTAAATATAATGAGTTAATATATACCACTATAATCTATAATATTGTTAGAAGCTATACAAATATATGTATTTAATTGTGATGTGAGATTACCTCAAACTTTTATTTGTATTATAGAACAAATAAATTTGTAAAGTATAATGAAACAAAGTCATAACATAAACAATTCATTTAACTATAGAATTATAGAATTTATTTGTATTATAGAACAAATAAGGTATAATGAAACAAAGTCATAAGATAAATAATTCATTTAATTATAAAATATGTATTTTTTATATTATTTATCATGACAATAATATAATAATATAAGAGAAAAATGTTATCTATATGATATTATAATTTTATTTTTAAACATAAAACACTTACTTTATTATTAGAGTTTTTGTGTGATTATAAATAACTTTATAACACAAATAGAGTCAGGGATCATTATTTAAAAATTACTATTACATTATAATAAAATAAATAAATAAAATAATTAGGGTGAGTACACTCCATAATGTATACGAGTTGCATATTATCACATAAGTATTAAAAAATCATTTAAAAACTTCCATTATTATACCATAATGACATTACATATTTATTTAAATATTTCACATCTTTAAATGTAATAAGTTAATATATATCAAAGAGAGTGAGAAATTATTGTTTAAAAATTGTAATAAGTTAATATATACTAAAAAGAGTGAGGGATTATTGTTTAAAAATTATTATTACATTAGGATGAGCACAATCCACAATGTAATGAAATCACATATTTATTTAAATATTTCACATCTTTAAATGTAATAAGTTAATATATACCATTACATATTTATTTAAATATTTCACATCTTTAAATGTAATAAGTTAATATATACCAAAGAGAGTGAGGGATTATTGTTTAAAAATTATTATTACATTAGGGTGAGCACAATCCACAATGTAAAGTGTAAACCATGTGTTTCCTATTGATAGATACATGGTGGATGCTCATTACATAAATAAATATTAAGGAAACATTTAAGGATTTCCATTATTATTTCATAATAACATTACATATTTATTTAAATATTTCACATCTTTAAATGTAATGAGCTAATATATACTATTATGATATGGATATATATTAATATTATGTACTTGTGATGTGAGATTATTTCATAAACATTTATTTATATTATAAAATAAATAAATTATAATGTACAATGAAATAAATTTATATGATCAGGAAGTTATTTAATTAAATAAATTATAATGAAATAAATTTATATGATAAGGAAGTTATTTAATTAAATAAATTATAATGTACAATGAAATAAATTTATATGATAGGGAAGTTGTTTAACTTTAACATGTAAATTTTTCATGTTATCTATTATGACAATATAAGAGAAAGATGTTATCTATGCAGTGTCATCATTCTTATTGTGTGAAATAAAACATGTCCTGTCTTATGTGTAAAAATGCAAATAAATTATAATGTATAATGAAATAAATTCATATGATAGGAAAGTCATTTAACTTTAAAGTGTAATTTTTTCATATTATCTATTATGAGAATATAAGAGAAAGATGTTATCTATGCAGTGTCATCACTGATATTGTGTGAAATAAAACATGCCTTGTCTTATGTGTAAAAATGTAAATAAATTATAATGTACAATGAAATAAATTTGTATGATAGGGAAGTCATTTAACTTTAAAGTGTAAATTTTTCATGTTATCTATTATGAAAATATAAGAGAAAGATGTTATCTATGTAGTGCCATCACTTTTATTGTGTGAAATAAAACATGCCTTGCCTTATATGTAAAAATGCAAATAAATTATAATGTACAATGAAATAAATTCATATGATAGGGAAGTCATTTAATTTTAAAGTGTAAATTTTTCATGTAGATGTTATCCATGCAATGTCATCACTCCTATTGTGTGACATAAAACATGCCTTGCCTTATGTGTAAAAATGCAAGTGAAACAAAGTAATTATGTAAAATAGTTGTCAATAATGATTTACTTTTGACTTTTACTTTCTTTTTGATCATCATTTTAGGTTCCTTTTTCTCATATTTGAACTACTTATAGAGAATTCATGTGCAAAAGGTCTGTCACACAATTGGTTTAGATTGATGGACAATTGGTTTGGATTGTTGGTTGTCATTGATGCCAACCTTTGGAGAGTGATATTGTGAATTTATGTCAACTCTTAGAGATTGATGTCAAACCTTGAGTATGTTTGGTATCTCTAGAGGTATGGGTAAGGAACCCAAGTTTGATTGATGTATAATGGTATGAAGTTTAATATATTTGCAGGTAAGACTATTCTATATGGATAGTACATGGCATGCCATTTTTAGTGATATGTGGAACATCACATAACTCCTCACGGTTAGAGAGTTATGGCCATATGAAGTTTGAGAACCTTCATGAGTTATCTAGAAGCCCCTAGAGGGTCAAATAGGTCAATTATTCTAGAAACTCCTAGAAGAAGTGTACTAGTCAAATTGATGATAACTAGGAGTTAATCATGGGTATAGTTGTTGCATCAAGAAATAAATTAAATAATAAAGTGGTTGCAACAAGAAGTTAGTTAAGGGCAAAGAAGTTATGAATTGAATAATTATAGAAAAGTTAGTTGCAACAAGTAGTTGTGAGTAAAGATAAATTATTTAAATAATAAAGTAGTCAAAGTGGTTGCAAAGAGAAATTATTTAAATAATAAAGTGGTTGCAACAAGAAGTGGTGAGTTTACTATTTATGGATAAGTCAAAGTGGTTGCAAAATAAATTAATTAAATAATAAAGTTAGTTGCAACTAAAAGTGGAGAACTTACTATTTGTGGTAAAGTGGTTAAGTTAAGTGTAGCAAAGTGAGCTAGAAGTGGACAAGTGGTTAGAAGTGGGCTAGCCCCAAAAAAAGGAAAGTGGGTTAAGTTGGTTAGAATGTAACCCCTTGAGGAAGCTACATGGAAGTATAAATAAGAGAGAAAGACTCTCCCATTAACTCCCATTGAATATCCTTGAATATTTATTTTGTGAAAGGTTATTTGAGAAGGTATTATTGATAGAGAAAAGTGTAGCAAAAAAAGTGCGGCAGGAAAAGTGCGGTAGAAAAACCGCGACAGAAAAATTGCGGCAGAAAAGGTGTGGCAGAAAAAGTGTGGTAGAAAAGGTGCAACAGAAAAAGTGCGGTAGAAAAATCGCGACAGCAGAATCGCGACAGCAGAACACTACTAGAAGAAAAAATGTATGGTTTTCATATGTGTAGTGTTGAATTTATGAATCTGTTTGAGGGTTTGCCTTGTAAATCTGTTGGATGCCCTCTTGGAAGTTTAGGGCTTGTTGTAGAATGGTTTTGAGGAAGATCTATTGAAGTATATTGTTAGTGCACTTAGTTTGATTTATTAGCATATCTTGTGGTGCATTGTGAGAGACACTTGTTAGTGGTCTTGGTATATGATTGTATTATGAATGATACATCCTTGAGGCTACATAAAAGTGAGGTTATGGAACATGGTTTGATGTAAGGGTTTATGGTATTTGGTTATGGATAGTGTGATGTATTGCTAGAGAAATTTTGATGGTTATATTGGTATATGCATTTGGTATATGGTTGAGGTACATGGTTGAAACGAGTAGTTGATGAGTTGGCACATACATGAGGTTTATAGTTGATGATGTTGGTACATCTTGATGAGTCATAGTCGATGTGTAGTTGATGCATGATTGGTAAATACTTGGTACATGGTTGGAGGCACTTGTTAGTAGTATTGTTGACACATGGTTTATGGATGATGTAACATACTTGTCTTGGTATATTATTAGANTAGAAGCACATATTGATCTTGGTGATGATTATGAGTTGTTGTGATATGCTTGGTTGATGCACATCTTGGTGATATTGTGCATATGGTTGAGAGTTGTCTTGGTGAGTAGATCTAATTTGGTTGATAAGATTGATGAGACAGGTTGTTGTGATAGGTTGCTTGGACATGTTGTTGTGACATGTTATTCGTACAGATTTGGTGTATGGTTGGTGCACTTGTTTATGGTACATGTTGAGGTACATGTTGATGCATGGTACATGTTGGCATAGGTTATTGGTACACGTTGTGTACAGGTTGATTGGTATAGGTTCACAACAGTATATCTCACCGTGATAATGTGATAGTGTTTCCATCATTCTACTTATATTTCAGGGAGGTTGGACGGGGCAAGGGTCGGTGGTTGTAGCCACCTTCTGGTTGTAGCCGGAGAACATAGGGGGTTGTAGCATCCGTCTAGTTGTAGCCAAAGAATTGGGGAGTTGGAGCTTCCCTCAGGTTGTAGCATGAAAATAGGGGGTTGGAGCCTCCTTACAGTTGTAGCTGGAGAATTGGAAGTTGGTGCTTCCTTGAATGTAATTCGTAGCATATAAGAAAAACATTAAGAAAAACATTATGTGGTTTCCTCCCGCATTGGGTTTCCACGTAAATATTGGTTTACTATGCATTGTGTGGATGTGTTTGTTATTGTTTATTATGCACTGCTGAATGTTAATGCTTATGATACAGTAAGATATTGATGATGAACATATGAACACGGTTGAATATGTATAAGAATATACTTTGTGGTTTGAAGGATTAATAATTGGTATAATTTCTCATTACTGATTTAGCCTCCCTCTGAGTAATCCAATAATTGGTATCAGAGTAGGTTCCTTCAGGAAATAACTTAACCACTGGAAGGAGATCATAGATTATTCTGAGAATGGAGTACCACCGTTTAATGGTCAGAATGGTTTAAAGTATGAGATATGGAGCGAAAGGATGAAAGTATTTTTAAAGGCACAAGGGTATGATATTTGGCAATCAATTGTTACATGATATGGTAGTTCAAAAAGGGCAAAGACTACAACAAAGAAGGAATTGAAACGAAATAACAAAATTGCAATGGATTTCATTTTGGAAGGACTATATGATCTAGTAAAGGACAAAGTGGGTAAATGTTCATCAGCTAAAGAACTTTGGGATAAGTTACATAATATATATTCTTCACCCATCATAGAGTTAGAGAATGCCAAATAAGATGCAGGTACAGATCCAGAAGAACAATGCTCATCATGTCAAACAGATTCAGAAGATGCAGAGTACACAATCAACATAAGTATGTTGTTTTGCTTTAATTGTGAAAAACATGAACATCTTGAAATGGAATTCCATGAAGGAAATGAGACAGAAAAACTAATTGAAATAAAAGACAATTATGAAGAAGAACTAATCAGTGATTTAGATGAACTAAGAAAAGAAAGAAAAGAAAACAAGTCACTCAAGAAAGAATCGATGAAACAAAATGAAAGTGTTCACATTTTTGAAGAAGCCCAACAAGTCATTGAGAACTTAAGAACTCAACTAGAAGAAGCCAGAAAGATTGAAGAAAATATTGAAGATCAAAAGCAGTATTTGGAAGCAAACATAGCAACACAGAAGGAAGAAGTAGAAATGAGAGAGAAGATATTGACAAATCATCTTAAGGAAAGAACTAACAATCTAAACCAGCTTGAGGTAGAGTTTGGTCAAGAAGAGAAAGGAATTGAAGAAGAAATACTCACATTAAAAATCCAGATTGAAGAAGAAAAGAGAACAAAAGAAGTCATGAAGTCTCAGATAATGAAGAAAGAAGAAGAGGTTGAGAAGCTTGAAGAAGAAGTTGTCACATTGAGAAGTAAAACCGTCAAGCTCAGCAAGAACATTGAAGACACATAAACATCTACATAAGTTGTAGAGAATGAAGAGAATAACTCTAGGTTGCTAGAAAAGAAGAATGAAGAAAAGAGCAAGAGTTGTGTAGAAGTATTCAAAGGAAGGAATCATGGTCAACCAGAATCTAAGAAAACTAATAAAGATGCATCTTCAAGAAGACCATCTATGTTCAAGCCATAAAGAAGCTTCAATCATGATCATGATCAGTCAAGGAAGGAATTAAGAAGGAATACACCACAAAGAAGATCATTCACTCCTAGGTATGTAAGTTTCTTTTATGGTCATTGTTTTTATTGTACTAACTTTGGACACAAGGTTGCAAATTGCAAGAATTATAAAAGAAATGATCAAGAAAGAAATGCTTATGTGGCCCCATGTAACATTGAATGTTACAAATTTCATAAATATGGACACATAGCTCGTGATTATAGAGGCATGATCGATACTTCCATGAAAGAGAACAATAATATCATATATAAGAAAGTGTGGATACGAAAACAAGAAGAACAGGTGAACGAAGACCAGGTCCCAGAGATCGCAAGATTGGAAATAAAATGAGATGAAGACAAATTTACAAAGAAAAAGGAAGATGTCAGATACATAAAGGTTTGGACAAGAAATGAAAGAAAAGAAGGACGTGTAAATAAGGAACAAGTTCAAGAGATTGTACTTTTAGGTATTGTAGTGAAAGATGAATCCACATACGGAAAGAAAGAAGTTAGAGTTCAGAGAGATGATGAATCTAACGATGAAGATGATGATGACTCTGCATCAGAGCATGAATTGTTCTGAGCCATCAATCTTAGAGACTCCAAAGTAATATGAATAATAGATAGGGGGAGTCTATGTGGTAGCTGAGACAGACCAGAGAACCATCTTTCGAGAAACTTGCAGAGTTTGAGTAGACAGATTCAGAGAAGTCAGTTCAAAAAAGTACAGTATGATATATTAATCAATTGTAGTAGTGAAGACTTCATGATAGTATAGTGACAGATGGGTCAACATTATGAAAACTTGTGTAGCAGAGTCTTGGACACTATGGACATAGATGGATTCGTAAGAACACTTAGCAGGTTTGGAAAGATATATGACAGTGAATAAGAGCATGGATTCATAGATTGGTTCAAAGAGTGGTTCAGAGACAAATGAACATTATCATAATGGATGATAATTACACATGATATTTGAATTCTTATTCTCGAATTCTTTTCATATATGTCGATTGATTACACAAGGAAGCACCAATGGACAATAACTCCAAAACGCAACAGGTACATGAAGACTTATATTTTTTCTACACAACATCTTGCAGAGAAGTCAAGAGAGAGAAACAAAACAAAAAAGATAGGTAGAAATATCATTCAGAGAAGTTGTCAGACAAAGAGGTAATAATAGAGGTATGATTCTAGGGGAAGAGATTTATCAGATGCATGATAGAGAGTTATATGCTTGGAGAGAGAGAACATAGGCATGTTTCCAGGGGGAGAGATTGTCACAATGGAATGATATGAGTTCAATGTTGCATTGGAGTGATACCATTTTTCAAAGAGGGATATATTATTCATATGAAGGGAGAGAGAGTAATTAGAGGCTTAGAAACACAAATAAAATATCAAAGGCATTTAGACAGGGGGATCATCCCCAAGGAAAGTTGAGTCAAGGGAATTATCCCCAAGGAGAGATACCCTTTGCCATTGATTTCAAAGGGGGAGAGATAGAAACATTGATGAGAATTATGTGCATGAATGTTATCATGACTAAGTGTTTCCATCAATGTTGGTGTTGCCATCAATGCCAAAGGGGGATATTGTTATAAAGTTGGTTTAGATTGATGGACAATTGGTTTGGATTGTTGGTTGTCATTGATGTCAACCTTTGGAGAGTGATATTGTGAATTTATTTCAACTCTTAGAGATTGATGTCAAACCTTGAGTATGTCTGGTAGCTGTAGAGGTATGGGTAAGGAACCCAAGTTTGATTGATGTATACTGGTATGAAGTTTAATATATTTGCAGGTAAAACTATTCTATAGGGATAATACATGTCATGCCATTTCTAGTGATATGTTGAACGTCACATAACTCCTCATGGTTAGAGACTTATGGCCATATGAAATTGGAGAACCCTCATGAGTTATCTAGAAGCCCCTAGAAGGTCAAAGAAGTCAATTATTATAGAAGCTCCTAGAAGAAGTGTACTAGTCAAATTGATGGTAACTAGGAGTTAATCATGGGTATAGTTGTTGCATCAATAAATAAATAAAATAATAAAGTGGTTGCAACAAGAAGTTAGTTAAGGGAAAATAAGTTATGAATTAAATAATTATAGAAAAGTTAGTTGCAACAAGAAGTTGTGAGTAAAGATAAATTATTTAAATAATAAAGTAGTCAAAGTGGTTGCAAAGATAAATTATTTAAATAATAAAATGGTTGCAACAAGAAGTGGTGAGTTTACTATTTATGGATAAGTCAAAGTGGTTGCAAAATAAATTAATTAAATAATAAAGTTAGTTGCAACTAAAAGTGGAGAACTTACTATTTTTGGTAAAGTGGTTAAGTTAAGTGTAGCAAAGTGAGCTAGAAGTGGACAAGTGGTTAGAAGTGGGTTATCCCTAAAAGAAGGAAAGTTGGTTAAGTTGGTTAGAAGGTAACCCCTTGAGGAAGCTACATGGAAGTATAAATAAGAGAGAAATTCTCTCCCATTAGTACCCATTGAATATCATTGAATATTTATTTTGTGAAAGGTTATATGGGAAGGTATTATCAATAGAGAAAAGTGCAGCAGAAAAAATGTGGCAAGAAAAGGTGTAGCGGAAAAAGTGCGACAAGAAAAGTGTGGCAGAAAAACTGTGGTAGAATATAACACACCCACGACGGGGAATAAAAAATTTCACTTTTCTTAAAGGACAGATTCTTCGTTCATGGTTTCTAATTTGGAAAGTTGGGGAACCACCTCCTGGTCAAGGATCTCTGATTTTGAAGCCAAACGACTCTATGAGACCCTGATGGTCTCGCTCTGTAATTAAACATAGAACCCTTCGACTTCCAGGTGCAGGTCTAATGGTACCCGCGACCTTCCCCTTCGTGCCTACAAAATCTCAGAGTCTGGGCGCTAGCTCCTTTTCTGAAAATCCCCTTGATATGACCTTGGGTAATGGCCTTACGTAACCACATGATTGCCGGCGTGGCCAAGGGTGATTTGAAACCAAACTACTTTTTTCCCCACAATTCACCTTGAGGCTCAACGTGTCCTTTCTCCAAAAATGTGGTCTGGATTGCGGCCGCCCTCAAATTTTTAAAGTTTGCGCACCTTCGGTCCCTGCAATGCAACGAGGACCGTCGATCTCATGACCTTGTTGTGCCTCTGAATTGACGGATTAGATCTATCCTTTCCGAATCTACAGATCAGATCTAAGCTTTCAAAATCAACGATTGTGATTTATTTCATGATTCGGGTTTCGAGAGTTTCAAATCTCAACTTTCGCTTCTTCCGTCAGTGGCTATCTACTAGAGTAG
>JASDQU010308447.1:2147-23571 GCA_032191745.1 Picea mariana | reverse complement strand
AATTAAATAATAAAGTTAGTTGCAACTAAAAGTGGAGAACTTACTATTTGTGGTAAAGTGGTTAAGTTAAGTGTAGCAAAGTGAGCTAGAAGTGAACAAGTGGTTAGAAGTGGGTTATCCCTAAAAGAAGGAAAGTTGGTTAAGTTGGTTAGAAGGTAGCCCCTTGAGGAAGCTACATGGAAGTATAAATAAGAGAGAAATTCTCTCCCATTAGTACCCATTGAATATCATTGAATATTTATTTTGTGAAAGGTTATATGGGAAGGTATTATTGATAGAGAAAAGTGCAGCAGAAAAAATGTGGCAAGAAAAGGTGTGGAAAAAAAGGTGCGGCAAAAAAGGTGCAACAGAAAAAGTGCGACACGAAAAGTGCGGTGGGAAAACTATGGTAGAATGTAACACACCCATGACGGGGTATACAAATTTTCTCTTTTCTTAAGGACAGATTCTTCGTTCATGGTTTCTAATTTGGAAAGTTGGGGAACCAGTCTGACCTCCCAGTCAAGGATCTTTGATTCTGAATCCAAACGACTCTATGAGACCCTGATGGTCTCGCTATGTAATTAAATGCAAAACCCTTATGGGTGCAGGTCTAATGGTACCCATGACCTTCCCCTTCGTGCCTACGAAATCTCAGAGTCTAGGCGCTAGCTCCTTTTCTGAAAAGACCCTTCCTTGATATGACCTTGGGTGATGGCCTTACATAACCACGTGATTGTGGGCGTGGCCAAGGGTGGTTTGAAACCAAACTGCTTTTTTCCTCGCAATTCACCTTGAGCCTCAACGTGTCCTTTCTCCAAAAACGTGGTCTGGATTGCGGCCGCCCTCAAATTTTTAAAGTTTGCGCACCTTTGGTCCTTGCAATGTGATGAGGACTGCCGATCTCATGACCTTGACGTGCCTCTGAATTGACGACTTAGATCTATCCTTTCCGAATCTACGGATCAGATCTAAGATTTCAAAATCAACGATTGTGATTTATTTCATGATTTGGGTTTCGGGAGTTTCAAATCTCAACTTTTGCTTCCTCCGTCAGTAGCTATCTTCCAGAGTGGAAGATCTGCTGACACCTATCCTCAACAAACAAATAGTTTTGATGAGCTTCGACTCTCCGGCCTTCGGGAGTTCTTGTTCCTTCATTCACCCCTTTCTCTCGTAGTGCTCTGTACCTAGAGTTGTATATTGGACACCATGCGTCTACTCCTATCAACGGTATATATCCACTCTCCATAAACACAAATCTCCGGAGTGAATCCTTACGGAGTGTCAGATATTCTAACACCTGTCCTCTCCAAATCAACGACCCTGGTCCTCTTCGGGACTTCGAAACTTTTCAAACAAGACCAAGTCAACGATCCTTCGACCTCCTCCTCGATCAACAATCGAGATCTCCTTAAGGACTTCGACGTTTTCACCAATTGCTTTCCTCTAGAAGCTCGCGATCTGTCACCACGTGTCCCCCTGAATCTGATGATCCATATTCATTCCGGACTTCGGGTTTTGGGAGTTTCAACTCTTAATTGAAACCTTTGAAGTGATTCTTCACAGAGCCTCAGATCTGTTGACACATACCTCCCGTGACGACCAATGGTCAAGATTTACTTCGACAGTTTCAAACTCTCCTTGACCACAAGCTCTCACTCAGGGGTTGTGGATCTTGCACCACCTATCCCTCTTGGCGATGAATGACCCCACTTCACTTTGGTACTTTGGCCAGTCAACCCTCCTATGCACACAAAGGTTAAAACTCATGCACTTTAACTTAGATCGGATGACTATCGTCCCCTTGAGCTCAGATCCGATGGTTAGGATCTGTTCCCTTCTCAACACTTCTCCTCTGCTTCCCTAGACGCTGATCTAACAGTCCAGGATTCTCCCACTTTGGAAAATTTTTGTAGATGTTCAAGGACTCAACCTTTGTTCTTCTTGCGAGCCCGACTATCTTGGGTCTCACCTTTGCTCTTGAAAACGTTATCTCTTCTGAGCTTTTCGATTCTCTCAGACTGATGATATCGAAGGACTCCGTCACTCTGCGGATTTTCTAAGGGGCTCAAAACCATCCCTCTCGCAACTGTTCAAGGCCTGATCGTCATGATCCGACCAATACCAAGGTGTTCGCCGATCGACGGTTCACAATAATTGCGGGGCCCCGACGTGCGTGCTCTTTATCAGAGAAATCAACCTCCGAAATTTAGAATGTGCTCCCTCGACTTTGGTTTGATCATAGTTGTTGATGTTCCATCCCCAGTGAGATCAATGACGTGGGTTTATTGCGGGCCGTGAACTAGCAGGTCCACTAAATCCACCTTCGTACTCCACAATGATTCCCAACCGTCGATTAAATCAAGCGGTTGGTGTTTGATTCGGTAACTCCAGTGAGTATTTGAGTTGATCTAATCACTGGGATGTCCTCTCCTCCCGTTAAATGACTCACATCCATCTCCATTGGTATATTCTTAAGTCATGGGTAGTTCTGATAATGTGACTATCATCTACCTCCTAGATCTGACAGTTGGGACAGTTCCCGAGCATCCTCAGATCTAAGGTTCAGAGTTAACTTCGAGACTTCAGGGATTCTACCTCCCTTACGATGAACTCTCTCATTTCACCAAACTCGCGAATTCCGAATGACTCCAAGGGTTAAATCCCACACTCTTTCCCATATCCAACGGTCGCAATAGACCGTGGATTCTTCCGAATATATTTCGTCCGTTTGTCTTCCAAACAAGGGAACCTTCCCTTTCGATACTTTAGCCTCACTACCCTTCCTGATATTTGTTATCTCTAAAGTTATTAATAGCTTTCCACTCTTTCTCTTGAGCTTAATGCTTGGAAGAATCCTTCCGCGCACCGCTTACACTCATTCGTCAACTCTAGAACTTAAGTGGTTTTTGGTCTTTGCCTTCCTTGTAGAGAGCCCGTGCATACGTGCACTATCTCTCCTGAGCTTTAATAGACTCCTTCCTCCAAGGGACTCAGAATGACTAGGAGTGTCAACATGTGTACGTGAAACTATGCCCAAGGTCGATGAACTCACAGTTCGTTGATCTAGCTTAAGCCACCACAAGACGCAAGAATTTACGAGTATAAAACATATCCCATCCATATAATTTTCTACTTGCCTAATTATACAATCAAGCAAACACCAAAATCGGATATAATATAAATCATTAAGCAAACATATCTATCCCTGCAACATTCATAGGATATCCAATTTTAATTCACAATACCACTTAAATACACAAGATATGCGATTACTTATCTATTACAGGTGATACTTATCTATTACAGGTGATATCCAACTAACTAACTGTGGGTGTTCATCCTTCCACTTGACTATAGTCTCAGAGGCATTCATTCTTTGGACTTTGGCCACCCCTGTGCCAAGCCATGATATCACTAGTGAACTCTCGTTGTTCTCAAGGATTCTTTCTCTATTTCAACTTCCGCTCGGGTTCTGTTCTCTGCATATTTCAGATATTTCTTTCTCTTTCATGGCCCTGGGTGAGGTTTATCAGATGCTCACTCGACATCAAAATCATGACCTTCTGTTCATCCTCCGCTGGAGAGATCTACGCATTCTCCTTACTGATTTTTATTGTATGTCTTTCTTCTAGGATGGTTCTTGACCCATCTTGTTCTTTCTGTCAGAAGGGAACTTCGGTCATCTTGTCTTGTCATACCCAGTGGTACTTTGGGCTGACATTCTGTAGTTTTGGCCGTGCATCCATTCATGGGAGTGGTTGATAATTCAACCACTGGTCCTTTCTTCATTAACTGATTTATCTCCTTGGGATCCAAAGGAGGTTTATTATCCTCATAAGGGGAATTTGGGTTTATTTGATATAATGACCCTCCCTTATAGTTTTCACATTCTTTCCTCTAGTGATATCATGACCAGTACTTTCAAGGCTTCACCCCCATAGTCATTTATTGGCAACTCAAACAATAATACATTTACACTGTCCACATGCCTTAGCCTGGTAAATCCTATTTTATGATTAATTACAAGCTGGGGGAAACAAGGGTGTTACAGTTCCCTTCCCCTTAAAGGAACACCATCCTCGGTGTTCTTTCTCAAAACACCTGTCATGCCTTTCTCATTCAACTGTTTCAAAAATCTTGATCCTTCTTCCTCGGCTAGGTCCTTTTTCAAACGTTTAATCTTGGCTACCTACTTTCAATAATTCTTGGACAACGAGCATATTAATCATAGTCTTATGTGAAAACATTGCATAAAAAAAATAAATTTCTAGGAAAATTTCATAATCTTAGCACAATAATTATTTGCACAGTTTGTTGATTTATATCCACATGGTTGTTTTGTTATCCAAGCTCATTGTTTTTCCTTGACATACCCATTGGGTGCATGATCCCCATCAATAGTTTACAAGAACTATCAAGGTTTCATCTTCCTTGCGGTCGCTCACCCTCCAGGCCCAGGCTCAGGCATCCCCTTCTCTGCTATACAGTCCCTCGGGTGATTCATCTCGCCTTGCCAAGGTTTTCTCTCAGAGGAAGAACTACCCATCATGTGC
Organism: Picea mariana; assembly: GCA_032191745.1. Classification (NCBI taxonomy): domain Eukaryota; kingdom Viridiplantae; phylum Streptophyta; class Pinopsida; order Pinales; family Pinaceae; genus Picea; species Picea mariana. Next base: position 19,033 of record JASDQU010308447.1, on the reverse strand, counting down.
ATGATCCCAATAGTTTACAAGAACTATCATGGTCTCCTATTCCTTGTGGTCACTCACCCTCCAGGCCCAAGCTCAGGCATCCCCTTCTCTGCTATATAGTCCCTCGGGTGATCCATCTTGCCTTGTCAAGGTTTTCTCGCACAGAAAGAATTCCAGAGACTCTATCGAGTCTTAAAGTCGAGGCGTCCCTCAAAATTGCTCTGCCAAGGCATCCCTCTGTCTTGTGTTACCTCAACACAACATATTCTAGGCGATCATGGCTTACCATGGGGTTCTCATGGCTCAACAATAGCCATTTTCATGCTTTTATAGCTTACAACCTTCCAGCTCAACTAAAGTTAGGGACAAAGGTTACTCTCCTTCTCCTGACTCAATCATAGATAGGGACAAAGGTTACTCTCCTTCTCCCGAGTCAATCTCTATTTCATGCGATTGGATTATACTCTTTCTCACTCATATCATAGACATATAAAAATTCATGAGACATTATCATAAATTTTAAATTCAATTTTTTCTTGTAAATCTGTGACCCACAGACATCCAAATTCTACATTTTGTTTCCATATTTGTTTCGTACAGGAAACCTATTCATAATTATGGGACTTTCCTTCCCATAGCGGTTTGGATTAGCAGGCAATTGGTCTTCCTTATGGATTACAATGCTTCCATATTCAAGACTCATTTGCTTCTTGAACTTTCAACTTCAATCAACCAAACAAATTGTTAGTTTCCATGCACATACATTTTATTTCACCTTTATAACATCATCACAAACTATTTGAGAATTGTGCATACTAATAATCAAATTCACTTTCTCAAAAATGAAATACCATTCCTTGTAGTTTGGCTCAGTAGGCAATTGGTCTTCCTTATGGGATTACAATACTACCATATCCAAGACCCATTTTCTCCTGCAATTTCAACATTCCTCAGCCAAGCAAATTGTTAGTTTTCATGCACATTACCTTTTCAAAATCAAGCATATTAACAGTCCAAGTCATTTTCATCTATTCAAGGATACATCATCCCCTACCTATGCATCATTTCAATCTACCAAATTTTTCATAATGTAATTCATATATCAATTGACCTTAATGAATGTGCCAACATTCATGGCCACATTCATACCCAATGCACCCTTTCACTGATTTTAAGTTTCCCACAGTTTACGACAAGTACTTTTTCATGGTGCGTTGGAGCTTAGCCAAGATTTTCACCATATGGTTTATTCATTTTCATTCATTGTTGCAGTAGGACTATGCTTCCGGCTACAGGATGATCATGATTCCCAATCAATACACATGAAACTCAAAAGTTTCACATGAATGCCTTTAAGCATTCTTCCTCCATTAATAACCAGGGTGCCAACACTCATGGCCACCCAAATTTGGTTTTCTCTAACACCTATACAATGTAAGTAGAGATGTTGGAAGGTCTTCCTTCCTCAATGGAAATCCATTGTCTGTCCTTTATGAAAACATGCATTTCCTGGAAGCAATTCCATGAAACGTGATATCTATGAGCACTTTTGTTTCCACTCATTCCTTGATTGGTCCATGTATTCATGACATATTAGTTCATGAATTCTTCCGAGGATTACAATTAGTATTTACCACCAGAGGTTCACACCTCCATCATTCAGGTTCTCCTTACTGAATCATGTCCTACTTGGGTATCCAAGGCATACAACTTCCTTTCAACATTTCATACATAACATTAAGACCGTAAAACATTTCAGAAGGGATTCTTACCTAATCCCTTTATACCTGTTTTGGCTATTAGCACCCCCTATGATATTATCCCGTCAATGGTGCTCCATGGGGAGTTTTAAAGTCCCTTCAACAATATTTCAACAAGAACCTTCTCATAGTCATCCTCTGATTGAGGTTGTTCATTATTGGCAACTGTCTTTCTCAACAATTCCAATCTATTTCTTTCTACACATGACATACATCATAAACACATTAGTCGTCATGAAATTTAAAAATGCAAGTACCATAGCATTTAAATTAATAAAACATTTTCAGACATGTCATAACATATCTGTATGCACTTCATCACATTATCCTTAATGTTTTCATGAGTGCAACACAACAGTTCTCAATCATTTCTACAATAATAAAACCATCCTCACTATGGTGTCAAAACATTTACTTTCATCAACATACTAGCTTTCTCATCCCAAAGAAAAACATAATACACAACAAGAAAAGAATTGAGGCTCCCCTTCTTCAAATTATTTCTACATCGCTTGGGACTTTTCAGCCCAACTGAGATATTTCTAAGGCCTCACTGTCTTTTCTCTGCTTTTGCAACTTACTCCCTGTTGGGATCTTCCTGCTCTTTTCCTTGAGTAACCTTGGTTAGGCCTCACCCTAACCTTTTTGGAATACAACATCATGTTTTAATAGCAAAATTTTTTGTTCATAATGGATCATGAACCTGTGCATCCTGCACATTACCATTCGGTTATCAAAATGGTCAATATTCATTTATTATTTTTCTATTCCTTATATGATGTTTTTCAAAATGTAATCCAGGATATCTATATCTATATCTATATATATATATATATATATATATATATAAGCTCGTGGTTCACTGCTTAATTCTTAACAATCATCAAGGTTGTGACTTTGTTTTCCTGATAGAGACTTCACTCAGTTCCTCCACAATGAACTCCTTCAGCATGCAACTTCCTTATTGCATATCCATCGCTATTTGTGATGGCCTCAACCTTGAGTTAGCTTCAATAGTTTACCAAATATCCCATAAGGAATATAAACATGCATCTTTGTCATGTACCCAAATTATGTATCCATACATATTCTGGTTTTGTTAACTTACATCCATGATGTACTTAACCATATTCATAATCCTAAACCTTCCTATAACAGTCATAGGTATGTTTCAAAACCCACTTACATCTCTACCTTTAAGATCAGTCAACTCAGGATTGTTCACAATCCTTCTCATGTGATTCTCAAAGGCATAATCATTTGCCTCTTATTATGACAATAGAGCATCTTTGCTCATTTACCCTTTTTATCTAATTATATTAGTATTTCATGAGGAAAGGGAATACATTCCCCATCAATCTATTATTTGGAACATAACTTTCATGACTCTTCAGAATGGAGTTAGACATGCATCCATAGTATTCATTTATTCTGGACAAGAACAATTTTTTCTTTATATTTCACTCATCAGGGCAACCATATCATATCTATAGCTATACTCTTACAACATACATGTGCATCACTTGCATGTTCAATATCATTCATCCCTAAATGGTATTAATATCAGGCTTCATATTAGGAAGCTCCACAATGCATTAAACCTATGCACTCAAGCATAATTAAACACGGATAAGTATTCATCCTGCTAGCTTATTGCTTGCACTTTTTCCATGTCATTCACACACATGGACGTATCAGGCTTCTATATCATTTTTCCCAAGGATCTTCCAATCATCCTTATGATCATGTATGCACATTCGTGTATAAGTAGGTGCATCTCTTTCACCTTTTTACCTCATGCATTCGCTTGATAGTTTAATTTCATCATTAGTGTCCTTTAGTTTGAGATTTCAGTCACTTACAAGACTAATATCATAGTCATATATTGTATTGATGTTGCCTTCTCTCATGGAAATACCCAACCAGGGTCACTTTCCTCTTTTTGCGACAACGTCTAGCAAGAAAACCTTCTTGCCTCAGCGTCCATAGGGTTTTACCCATCTCACTTTTCTCTGGTCATGAGGAATTATATACTCTGATTTTAATTTAAAGCAGTAACTATAACTGCCAAGGATCCTACATGATCCTATCAGATTCCTTTAAGCCCACAAAGGTATTAACCATTATATAATCCACCATCATTAGTGCCTGAAGTTCCAACTGCCCATGCTTAGAAGAAGTGTTACAATGACTAGGTCATCCATCCTTCGAGCTTCAGCTGCCCTTGAAAGAATCCTGCCACCTTCAACTAGCCACATTCAAGTATTATTATAAATGTTAATTAGCATATCCCTACTATGGTAAAAGTATTTATCACTTAGACAAAGGGCTAAATACATTCTTCTACTGAAATTCAACAAGAATTCCCCAAATCACAGGTTCAATATATAGTTATTCTCCTCAAGGAGTAAATGCATATAACAATACCTCCTTACGCGACTCATACATGAGCCCAAGCAGGCCAAGTGTTGTAACCATGCTCTGATACCAATTTGTAACACACCCACGACAAGGCATAAAATTTTTCACTTTTCTTAAAAGACAAATTCTCTGTTCATGGTTTCTAATTTGGAAATTCGGGGAACCAGTTCGACCTCCTGATCAAGGATCTCCGATTCTGAATCCAAACGACTCTCTAAGACTCCGATGGTATCTCTCTGTAATTAAACGTAGGCCCCTTCGACTTCTATGTGTAGGTCTAATGGTACTCGTGACCTTCCCCTTCGCGCCTACGAAATCTCAGAGTTTGGGCACTAGCTCCTTTTCTGAAAATCCCCTTCCTTGATATGACCTTGGGTGATGGCCTTACATAAACACATGATTGCGAGCGTGACCAATGGTGGTTTGAAACCAAACTACTTTTCACCCCGCAATTCACCTTGAGCCTCCACGTGTCCTTTCTCCAAAACCGTGGTATGGATTGTGGCCCGCCCTCAACTTTTTAAAGTTCACGCACCTTCGGTCCCTGCAATGCGATGAGGACCGTTGATCTCATGAACTTGATAGTGCTTCTTAATTGACGGCTCAGATCTATCCTTTCTGAATCTACAGATCAGATCTAATCTTTCAAAATCAACGGCTGTGATTTATTTCGTGATTCAGGTTTCGGGAGTTTCAACTCTCAAATTTCGCTTCCTCCATCAGTAGCTATCTTCCAGAGTGGAAGATCTGCTGACACCTATCCTCAACAAATAGACGGTTCTGATGAGCTCCGACTCTCCAGCCTTCGAGATTTATTACTCCTTCATTCACCCCTTTCTCCTGGAGTGCTCCATACCTGGAGTTGTATATTGGACGCCATGCATCTACTCCGATCAACGGTTTATATCCACTCTCCAAAAACACAAATATCCGTAGTGAATCCTTTTGGAGTGTCATATATTCTGACACCTATCCTCTCCAAATCAATGGCCCTGGTCCTCTTTGGGACTTTGACACTTTTCAACCAAGACCAAGTCAATGGTCCTTCGACCCCCTCCTTAATCAACGATCGAGATCTCCTTTCAGGACTTTGATGCTTTCACCCACTACTTTCCTCTGGAAGCTCGCAATCTATCACCACGTGTCTCCCTGGATCTGCCGATCCAGATTCACTCCAGACTTCGGGTTTCGGGAGTTTCAAATCTCAACTGAAACCTTTGAAGTGATTCTTCCCGGAGCGTCGGATCTGTTGACATGTACCTCCCTCGACGACCAATGGTCAGGATTTACTTCGACGATTTCAAAATCTCCTTGACCACAAGCTATTGCTTAGGGGTTGTGGATCTTGCATCACTTATCCCTCTTGGCGATGAATGACCCCACTTCACTTCAGGACTTTGGGACTTTGGGATTTTGGGCAGTCAACCCACCTGTGCACACAAAGGTTAAAACTCATGCACTTTACCTTATATTGGATGACTATTGTCCCCTTGCGCTCAGATCCGATGGTTAGGATCTATTCCCTTCTCAGCACTTCTCCTCTGCTTCCTTGGACGCTGATCTAATGGTCCAGGTTTCTCCCTACTTGGAAGAGTTTTGTAGATGTTCAAGGCCTTAGCCTTCATTCTTTCTGTGAGCCCGACTATCTTGGGTCTCGCCTTTTCTCTTGAAAACATTATCTCTTCTGAGATTTTTGATTCGCTAAAACCAATGATACCGAAGGACTCCATCACACCTTGGATTTCCCAAGGGGCTCACAACCATCCCTCTCGCAACTGTTTACGGCCCAACGATCATGATCCGACCAATACTGAGGTGTTCGCTGATCGACGGTTCACAGTAATTGTAGGGCCTCGACGTGCATTCTCTTTATTAGAGATATCAACCTCCAAAATTTGGAAAGTGCTCGCTCGACTCTGGTCTGATTGTAGTCATTGATCTTCCATCCCCAACGAGATCAACAACGTGGGTTGATTGTGGGCTGTGAACTAGCAGGTCCGCTAAATCCACCTTCGCACTCCGCAATGATTCCCAACCATCGATTAAATCGAGTGGCTTGTGTTTGATTCAGTAACTCCAGTGAGTATTTGAGTCAATTTGACAACCGGGATGGCCTCTCCTCCCATTAAATGGCTCACATCCATCTCTGCTATCAGAATATTAATTTATGGGTAGTTCTAATAACTTAAATATCGTCTACCTCCTAGATCTGACGGTCGGGACGGTTCACGATCATCCTCAGATCCAAGGTTCAGAGTTAACTTCGGGACTTCAAGGATTCTACCTCCCTTACGCCAAACTCACAAAGTCTAAATGACTCCAAGGGTTAACTCCCACACTCTTTCCCATATCCAACGGTTGCAATAGACCATGGCTTCTTCTGAACAGATTTCATCCATTCATCTTCCAAACAAGGGAACCTTCCCTTTCGATACTTCAGCCTCGCTACCCTTCCTGAGCTTTGTTAGCTCTGAAGGGATTAAGAGCTTTGCGCTATTTCTCTTGAACTTAATTCTTGGAAGAATCCTTCTGTGCACCCCTTACACTCATTCGTCAACTCTAGAACTTAAGTGGTTCTCGATCTCTGTCTGCCTCTTAGAGAGCCTGTGGATATGTGCATGATCTCTCTTGAGATTTAACATACACCCTCCTTCAAGGGACTCAGAATGACTAGGAGTGTTGACATGCGTATGTGAAACTATGCCCAAGGTCGATGAACTCACAGTTCGTGGATCTAGCTTAAGCCACCACAGGACACAAGAATTTACGAGTATAAAACATATCCCATCCATATAATTTCTTACTTTCTTGATTATACAATCAAGTAGACACGGGAACGGGATACAATATAAATCATTAAGAAAACATATATATCCCTGCAACATTCATAGGATATCCAATTTTAATTCACAGTACCACTTAAATACACAAGATACGCGATTAATTATCTATTACAGTTGGTAGCCAACTAACTGATTGTGGGTGTTCGTCCTTCCACCTGACCATAGGCTCATAGGCATTTATTCTTAGCACTATGGCCACCCCCATGCCAAGACATGATATCACCAGGTTGCTCTTGCGGTTCTCAAGGATTCTTTATTTGTTTCAGCTTCCTCTCGGGTTCTGTTCTCTGCATCTTTCAAAGATTTCTTTCTTTGTCATGGCCCTGGGTTAGGTTTATCAGATGCTCACTCGACATCAAGCTTGCGACCTTCTGTTCATCCTCCGTTGGAGAGCTCTGCACATTCTCCTTACTATTTTTTATTGTATATCTTTCTTCCAGGATGGTTCTCAACCCATCCTGTTCCTTCTGTCAGAAGGGAACTCCGATCAGCTTGGCCTATCATACCCAGTGCTACTTCGGGCTGACATTCTACAGTTTTGGTCATGCTTCCATTCATGGGACTAGTTGATAATTCAACCACAAGTCCTTTCGTCATTAACTAATATCTCTCCTTGGGATCCGAAGGAGGTTTATTATCCTCATCAAATGAATTTGGGGTTATTTGATATAATGAACCTCCCTTATAGTTTTCACATTCTTTCCTCTATTGATATCATGGCCAGTACTTTCAAGGCTTCACCCCCATAGTTAGTTATTGGCAACTCAAACAATAATACATTTACATTTTCCACATGCCTTAGCATGGTAAATCCTATTTTACGATTAATTACAAGCTGGGGGAAACATGGGTGTTACTTAGAAAAAGTGTGGCAGGAGAAGTGCGGTAGAAAATGTGCTACAAAAAAGGTGCAGTAGGATAACTGCGACAAAAAAGGTGCGACAGAAAAACGCAGCAGAAAAAGTGCGGTAGAAAAATCGCGGCAGCAAAATTGTGATAGCAAAACCGCGGAAACATAACGCTACAAGAAGAAAAAATGTATGGTTTTCATATGTGTAGTGTTGAATTTATGAATCTGGTTGAGGGTTTGCATTGTAAATCTATTGTATGACCTCTTGGAAGTTTAGGGCTTGTTGTATAATGGTTTTGAGGAAGATCTATTGAAGTATATTGTTAGTGCACTTGGTTTGATTTATTGGCATATCTTGTGGTGCATTGTGAGAGACACTTGTTAGTGGTCTTGGTATATGATTGGCTTATGAATGATACATCCTTGAGGCTACATAAAAGTGAGGTTATGACACATGGTTTAATGTAAGGATTTATGGTATTTGGTTATGGATAGTGTGATGTATTGCTAGAGAAATATTGATGGTTATATTGATATATGTATTTGGTATATGGTTGAGGTACATGAACCGGGGGATCAAATTTTTCTCAAAAATCAAAGTGCTCGAAATTGCTTCAAAATGGACATGTGCATAGGCCTTGTTGGCATAAACCCAATGTAACTTGAACGGGCTCAAACAGACGTTGTATGAGAAGGATATCACGTTCTGTTCATTTTTCCAAACATACAAATTTTGCTAACTGTGTAGTTCATACAGTACTGACGTGGCAGCTGACCGTACATGCTGTACAACCATATAGTGACATGGCAGATGTGTTGGCATGCTGACTGGGAAGATGGTGGAAAACAGGTGGACGTATCTAGTTTTGACACGTGTTAGCTTGAGGGAAAGTGTTATGGTGCCATGTGGCACCCCTCTATTGGTTTGCAGTGGTAAAAGTTTATGACTCCACAGGAGTCGAACCCGCGACCTCCGGGTGGGGGGAATGGCTTGACAGGGTCGGGCTACCAGCCCTCCCACAGTGTTCCTTGTTATGTATGGTTTAAATCAATTATTTGAATTGCATTAACTTTTTGTTTGGCAGAGTAAAGGGTTGGGGCCTAGCCCCAACCCCCAACGCATATACTTGGAACCTTACAAGAAAGCCACAGGTGCAAATAGTTGTAATGTTATCCCCTAGTCTAGCCCAGTGCATCCACCATGCGACCTTTCTATATGATTGTTTGTGCACACAAAATGATGGGCCAGAGTTAAAACTATTCAATGGGGAGCATGCCACGCCCTGCCACTTGTTAGCACATCATGCACTCTTGCAAACGGGCTCGAATTAGGCACTGGGACGTTGCCACATGCCCCCCATGCGACCAACACCTCTGCCCAAGGGGGCACTAATCCCGTTAACGGTTCAAAAAATTGCTTCGATTTGTGAGATGTGTGTGGGTGTTGAGTTTTAGGCCTAGAAACACTGTGGGAGCTGGGTTGGCTATTCACAGGTGCGTTTTGGTTAACAAGTACAACAAGCTTGAAGGGGAAAACTTCCAGGAGGTGTAACTTCTTCATTTTTTTGCCAAACCAGGCGCCGAAAAATCCCAACTACAGGTTTTTGGACGTTCTGAAGCCATTGGAGACATCTATTTTGTATTCTAATAACTGTAAGAGAACCTTTTAAGAATAATGAAAATGATCCAACAGAAGCTAGACTAGGAGATGTATCCCAAGAGAGGGGTGAACTCCTTTATCATTTGTTGTGTTATGTGTTCATTATTGATGGTTTTTATCTATCTAATATGATGCTCCTGTTTAAGTAAAACTCATTGAATTTATGTGTTTGTAACTTGATCCAATTACCCAAACACATACCATTTATATACTTACAATTTAAAGAGACAAGTCTTCTTCATTTTAATGATCTATTTGTAACTTCTTCATTTTTTTGCCAAACCAAGCGCTGAAAAATCCCAACTAGGGGTTTTTGGATGTTCTGAAGCCATTGGAGACATCTATTTTGCATTCCGAGCACTGTAAGAGAACCTTTTAAGAATAATGAAAATGATCCAATGGAAGCTGGACTAGGAGATGTATCCCAAGAGAGGGGTGAACTCCTTTATCATTTGCTGTGTTATGTGTTCATTATTGATGGTTTTTATCTGTCTGATATGATGCTCTTGTTTAAGTAAAACTCACTGAATTTATGTGTTTGTAACTTGATCCAATTACCCAAACACATACCATTTATTCACTTACAATTTAAAGAGACAAGTCTTCTTCATTTTAATGATCTATTGGAAACAAATTCATTCCATTTTTAGATTAGTTGGTATCAGAGCTTTGGTTTTTGAAGGCTTGATTGTTTTCATGTTGTTTTTGTTTTTCTGATGCTTACAAGGTTGAAGGTCACAAGAGAAGAAGGTCAACTTGTAGAGCTAAGTTCTCAACTGTCAAGAAGAAGAACTATCAAATCACCTCAAGCTTCAAGGAGATATTCACCAAGTATGGCTTATGAGGAGAGTCATGGAACCCTTTCTTCATAAGAGGAAACTTTAAGGAAAGATTTCTTTGATATGGCTAAAATGGTGAAAGTTTTATTTGATGAAAGGAATGCAAGATTGCAAGGTGAAATCTCCAACCCTCCAAAGGGAAATGGAAACAATGGTGATAAAACTCCAAAGGGAAATGGAGGGAGTTGTGATTCTCCACCTCCTTCACCTCCATCTTCCACCTCTTCCACCATTTTACAACCACCTCCAAATTCTCCAAAAGAACATGGTAAAACTCCCTTACAAATTCATTTTCTTAATCTTGATATTAAGTTTGAATTGCAAATGTACAATGGAGAGGTAAATGCTGAAAAATTAGATAACTGGATTCATCAGATTGAAGTGTATTGTAGGATACACAGAATCATAGATGATGAAAGTAAGATTCAGCTTGCTTCTTTAAGATTGGACAATGCAACACTCATTTGGTGGGAAGACAAAACTCAAGAGGACATGAAGAAACATGGTAAAGTTTTATCCTATTGGAATGATTTTATTGTTGCAATTAAAAGAAAATTTTATCCATTAGCATACATGTAGAAAGCTACTATGGATTGGAAAAACTTTAGGCAAGCCAAAGGGAAAGATGTGCAAAGCTTCACTCAAGAATTTAGGAGAAGAGCTTTGGTTTTGGGTGTAGATTTGTCTTCACAAGACACTTTTCTCAAATACATTGGAGGTTTGCATAGATACTTGAGGCATAAAATACTTATGTTTAACCCCTCAAATCTAGATGAAATATGTGTGAAGGCTACTCATTTAGAGGCAAGAGGAAGGAATGAAGCTTAAGAGGGTATCAATAAGTCTTTTGACGGAGACAAGGGAAAGAGGAAGTTTGAAGGAAATGGAAAGAAAAATGCTCTAGTCAAGAGATAGAGAGAGAAACTCTCATGTAAACATTGTTCAAAGGATGGCCATGATAAAGACCATTGTTGGAAACTTCATATTGAAAAAAGACCCAAAATATTCAACAACAAAGAGAAACCAAACATTGTTGCAACTGTACAAAAAGATTTAGGATCTGATTCAGAAGATGAAACAAAGATCACAACCATGGGTGATCAAGGTAAGAATACTATTGCAAGTACTAGTTCTTCAAATTCTTCCATCAATGAAACACAACATGAAAAAGAAAGGATAGAGATTTTCCACTTAATTGTAATTTCACAACATACCAAGATAGATACTCTTTTTGATACAGGATCACAAACAAACCTTATTTCTGAAGACATTGTCAAGAAACTAGATTTGGAAACTACTCCTCATCCTAAACCATACCCTTTAGGTTGGATACGTGACAATGCCAAATTGTGTGTGACACGAAGGTGTAAACTTAGATTTTCCATGACTGCAAACTGTATAGATGAGGTAGAGCTTGGTGTCATTCCATTGGATATTTGTGGTATTGTGTTTGGAAGCCCATAATTATATGATAGGAGAGCCATTTTTCATCGTCATGAGAACAAGTATCATTTGTTTAAAAATGGAGTTGAGTACATTGTTAGAGCACATACAAAGAAGATGAACTTGTCATTTACAAATGCTGGAGAAATGACGAGACTAGTCAATGCTAGTAAGAACCTTGTACTTTTGATGACTAAACCCATAGACAATGATGAAGAACAAGTTCTCAAAGGAAGTGATACAAAGCTACAATCTGATTTGTATGAGGTTGATAACGAAAATGTTGAGATGTTTTAGGAAACAAGGGGGTTGCCTCCTAAAAGGGGTATCCAACAAGAGAATCTATTGCAGTAAGGAGTTCCTCTTCCAAACATTGACATGTCTAGGATGTCAGACATGGAGAATGTTGAAATCAAAAAAAAATCTGAAGAGTTTCTTGACAAAGGGGTCATCAAACCAAGCACTTCGCCATGCAGGTCACCAATTGGTTTAGTACAAGAGAAAGATTGTATATGGCATAGGTGGGTAGATTTCAGATCCTTGAACAAGACTACAAATATGATTGTTGAAGGAGACATATGGAAGATAGTTTGAAAGCAAAGCAAGCTCCATTACATGCCTTGACAATGTATTCTTTTCACTTGGTGATAAGGTATAAGAAATATTTTTATGACAAAGTTGCTGATATGCTTACTAGGCCTATTGTTAGTGCTTTAGTTATTTTCAAGCATAATCCTATCATGCATAAGAGATATTTGGAACAATATGCTTTAGATGCTGATGGAAAAAATGTTTATGCAACTTTATGTCGTACTAACCAAGTTGAGGAATTGGATTCCTATGTGCATGGTAAAATTTTGTATCTTGGCAAGCTATTTTTTTCACAGGGTGAAAGAGTCAACAAGATAAGGGAAGCACATTCTTCTCTTGTTGATGGCCATTTTGGTATGGGAAAGACAATGGCTAGATTGCAAAGCAAGAATCCTAAGTTTTGGGATGAGAATCTACATTACTTTCAACATGTTTATAACCAGGCCAAGAAGGTCATTGAACCAGTTCAATTTGTACAACAAACCATTCAAGAACAATTGAGAAAGAGTCAAGCCATGTACACAACAAGGCATGACAAGTTTTGTATTGGTCTCAAAGGCACCAATCCAAGCAAGGCTGGATGGATTGATATTGTAAGGGTGAGGGAACTATACCCTCATCTACAGATTGAATAAAAACAGTCTTTTGGAGGTCCAAAAGATTCCCAATGGGGAGGTGTGATCTAGGGGATCAAATTTTTCTCAAAAATAAAATTGCTCATAATCACTTCAAAATGGACATGTGTGTAAGCCTCGTCGTCACAAACCCAACACACCTTGAACAAGCTTAAACAAACATTGTATGAGCAAGATATCACATTCTGTTCATTTTTCCAAACATGCAAAATTTTACTGACTGTGCAGTCCGTACAATGCTGATGTGGTAGATGATCGTATATGTTGTATGACCATACAATGACGTGGCATATGCATTGGCATGTTGACTGGGTAGATGTTGGAAAACATGTGGACATATCCATTTTTGACATGTGTCAGCTTGAGGGAAAGTGTTATGGTGCCACGTGGCCTAGTCGTGGGTTGCCACATGGCACCCCTCTATTGGTTTGTAGTGGTAAAAGTTTATGAATCCACAGGAGTTGAACCCGCGACCTCTGGGTAGGGGGAATGGCTTGGCAAGGTCGGACTACAAACCTGCCCATGGTGTTCCTTGTTATGTATGGTTTAAATCAATTATTTGAATTGCATTAACTTTTTGTTTGGCGGAGTAAAGGGCTGGGGCCTATCCCCAACCCCCAACGCGTATACATGGAACCTTACGATAATACCATAGGCAAAGATAGTTGTAATGTTAGCCCCCGGTATAGCCCGATGCATCCACCATGCAACCTTTCTATATGACTATTGGTGCATGCAAAATGGTGGGATGGAGTTAACACTATTCAACGGGCAACGTGCCACGCACCTGCCACTTGTTAGCACAACATGCACTCTTGCAAACGGGCCCAGATTAGGCGCTGGGACATGGCAACATGCCCCCCATGTGACCAACACCTCCACCCAAGGGGACACTAATCCTATTAATGACTCGATAGATTGCCTCGATTTGCGGGATGCATGTGGGTGCTGAGGTTTAGGTCCAAGAACGCTGCGGGAGACGGGTTGGTCATTCACAGGTGCGTTTTGGTGAGTAGGTACAACAAGATTGAAGGGGAAAACTTCTAGGAGGTGTAACTTCTTCATTTTTTGGCCAAACCAAGCACCGAAAAAGCCCAGCTAGGGGTTTTTGGACGTTCTAGAGTCATTGGAGCCATCTATTTTGTACTTTGAGCATTATAAGAGAACTTTTTAAGCATAATGAAAATGATCCAAGGGAAGCTGGACTAGGAGATGTAGCCTAAGAGAGGGGTGAAATCCTTTATCATTTGCTGTGTTATGTGTTCATTATTGATGGTTTTTATTTGTTTGATATGTTACTCCTATTTAAGTAAAACTCACTGAATTTATGTGTTAGTAACTTGATCCAATTACCCAAACACATACCATTTATACACTTGCAATCTAAAGAGACAAGTCTTCTTCATTTTAAAGATCTATTGGAAACAAATTCATTCCATTTTCAGATCAATACATGTGGGGTACATGGTTGAAACAAGTAGTTGATGAGTTGGCACATACATGAGGTGTATAGTTGATGATGTTGGTACATCTTGATGAGTCATAGTTGATGTGTAGTTGATGCATGATTGATACATACTTGGTACATGGTTGGAGGCACTTGTTAGTAGTATTGTTGACACATGGTTTATGGATGATGTAGCATACTTTTCTTGGTATATTATTAGAAGAACATATTGATCTTGGTGATGATTATGAGTTGTTGTGATATGCTTGGTTGATGCACATCTTGGTGATATTGTGCATATGGTTGAGAGTTGTCTTGGTGATTGATCTTGGTGAGTAGATCTTATTTGGTTGATAAGATTGATGAGATAGGTTGTTTTGATAGGTTGTTTGGACAAGTTGTTGTGACATGTTATTTGTACATGTTTGGTGTGCATGGTTGGTGCACTTTTTTATGGTAAAAGTTGAGGTATAGGTTGATGCATGTACATGTTGGCACATGTTATTGGTACAAGTTGTGTGCAGGTTGATTGGTACATGTTTACAACACTATATCTCATAGTGATAGTGTTAAAGTGGTTCCATTAGTATACTTATATTTTAGGGAGGTTGGACATGGCAAGGATAGGTGGTTGTACCCACCTTCTGGTTGTATTCGAAGAACATATGGGGTTGTAGCATCCTTCTGGTTGTAGCCAGAGAATTGGGGAGTTGGAGCTTCCCTCAGGTTGTAGCCTGAAAATAGGGGGTTAGAGCCTCCTTCCAGTTGTAGTTGGAGAATTGAAGTTGGTGCTTCCTTGAATGTAATTATTGACATATAAGAAACACATTTTGTGGTTTTCTCCCGCATTGGGTTTCCACATAAATATTGGTGTACTGTGCATTGTGTGGATGTGTTTGTTATTGTTTATTATGCACTGATGAATGTTAATGCTTATGATACAATAAGATATTGATGATGAACAAATGAACATGGTTGAATAAGTAAAAGAATATACTTTGTGGTTTAAAGGATTAATAATTGGTATAATTGCTCATTATTGATTCACCCCCTCTCAATAATCCAACAAGGCCTTCAACATTATGCCAAATTTTTTGAACTTTATTAATTATCAAAACAATATAGCTTAAATAAAATTAAGTGTTGTTTCTCATACATTAAGAAATTATTTGTAAATATATTTGTGTTTATAATATAACCATGATTGTTTATTAAAATTTATAATTAGATGAAAATATGATAATATAATTATGAGTTAAAAGGAATATTTCACAATCATAATTCTATATCCAAAAGAATGTTACTATGACTATTTCAAGACTTCATATGGATTAAATTTATATAATGTTTAGTTTATTGTTCTTCATGAGTATTGATTTTAAAGTCATTTAATATAGATAGTATATTAACAATTTTATATGGTTATTTAATAGTTTTTCTCAATTAAAAATAAAGTAATTTTTAATTAAAAATGGAATTTTTTTATCATCTTAAAACATCAATAAAAACAATGATATTTATAAGAAGAAAAGATTGCAAATTATTGTCATAGTCACTATACATTATGTTAGCGTCGGAAGTCACTCCTGGATTGCTTACAGGAGCAGAGCCCAATGCCCATCAGTTTTATGTCACGATAGTCTTAATGGGTGATCAAATGGGTAGAGACTCGGGAAGGTATCACTCTAACTCGGGAGCTGAGTCCGGTATGTAAGGAACAAAGGAGGTCTTGATCTAACTTCAGTCAGTGAGTTGATTAAAAGATGAGCAGGTGGAAGACTTGGTGAGAGGAGTGAGAAAACTACCTCAGGCAACAGGCCTTTCAGCAGTTGCAGAAGAAAAACTCTGAATGCAAGATCCTCTTGGTTCAAGGCTTCAAGGAACTGAAGGGGGGACTTGACTGGATCCTCCAATTCCAAGTCGTTCAACACTAAGAAAATCACAGGGACCGATTAGAAACAATGCAACTGTTACAGTGATCCAACCTACATCATCCTATAACAGTCACAACTCGACTGTATCCTCCAATTCCGAGCTTCTCTAACACAGTGTAAACAAAGACGTGGAAGAAATTGACATTCATAAGGTAAGAAGTCTCAAGAGTCCATGCATAACTAGAATAACCAGTGCTTCATTAAAATTTTACAACCGGGAGCCTCGCTCAACCATCGATGATTACAAAATACAAAGACCGAGTCTATATACTCAGAGAAAATTGCCTAACAGAGGCGTGCTCAGTTATCCAAGGCGTGGTGTCCCTTCAGTCAAACTCGGATGGATATTCTTCGTCAGACACCACCTTAACTGCACATGGCTCCTGCAAGGGGAGTGGCTGAGCCATTAAGTGCCGAGTTAGCATGTGCAGACTTCTCTGGCTAGTCGAGGACTCAACATGGCTTCTTTGGAAAAAATCGGTAC
>JASDQU010308446.1:37948-52974 GCA_032191745.1 Picea mariana | reverse complement strand
TATTATAAATTGTTCGTGGGTTTGGGTTAATGAAATGGTGCATGGTTTTTATAATTGATTAGTGGGTATTGTCGTAATGGGTCTTGTTCTAATCTAAATTGAACATTGTTTAATATAATTTAAGGATTGTTCAATACTAATTGGATCTCGTTCTAATACTTTTGAGATATGGTTAAATATCATTTGAGTAGTGTCTTAATATAGTGGGGATATTGTTTATTTAATGGCCAGATCTAAATTTGTAACACTTGGACATATAGAGAGAGTGGGTGAGAAGAATTTGTTACTCGCCTTCAGTTAATCCTTCTTCACTTGGCATATTATTGATTTGTTTGATAATCTAATATTGCGCACTACAAAATTAAGGCCTACCTGGATGCTAACCTTGCAATAAGGAATGATGTTATAGAGTTCCCTTAGATTTATCTCTTGGCAACTTACAAGCATTCATGTAAATTGGTTTCTTTTAAGTATAACCTGTTACTGAGAAGAGGGGAATGTTCAAGACCCTTGGGATGTATTATAATAATAATAGAAAGGGATTGTAGCTAGATTTACCTTTGGAATTGAGTATCTCATTAAATTGGTATAAGAAGGGAGAATAGTAGCTTCTTAATTACTTTTAAGTGGTGAGTAATTTAATGAGTTGAGGAGTTATTAATGTCTCACTAATGCTTCCGCCTTAATGTGATAACCAGGTTAGCTGTTATATTAAAGGTTGTATTATTTTCATAATAAATGCCTTACTTGTTATATTAACTGTCGATATCTTGTGATTGATTAAAAATACACTTCCAATGCAATATGGTTATCGTAGTGAGTAATCTAATGAGTTAACAAGAATTCACCCATGAAAGTTGCCTTAATGAGGTAACCTTGTTAATTGTGATATTGATGATTTGTCTTGTCATTAGCTTAGTAGGCATTGGTCTGCTTGCGTCGAGAGGGATGTAGACACTTCCATGTTCCTCAGAACAGTTGCCAGCCCTGAGACATTAAATCGTTAAAATCGATGGGAACATCGGCTTGAGCGTTGCTTATGTGTCTTGGAGGTCCTAACCATTGCAGGGTAGGATGGATGGGTATTCAGTCTTTTTATTGTCGATTGATTGTTATTCATTACTGACATATGTTGTTGTGCGTCTTAGATCTTTATGTTGATATCGCAGTTGTATGCGTCATGATTCGTTTTCATGCGATGGCGTAGAGTATAATGTCTTGTTACCCTTGTACACACGCACACACAAAAAAAAAAAATTGCACTTGTTTTAAGAGGTTTGTCGTCGAAACGAGGAGGATCGTTACAATAAACTTGCATATTAAACCGACTTTAGGTGTTTTTTTTGTTAGATACATAATACTTCTAGAACCATACTTTTATAAAATGTTCGATCCACATTGCTACTACAATAATCTTTTCCTAGCTTCAAACATGTTTCTTGGTCTTCTAGTGTTGGTATTATCTTGTTATTCGACATCCTAAGTCTCTTCAAGATATCCCTTGCATACTAAACTTGAGATATGAACATATTGTCATTTGTTTGTCTAACCTAATGGCCCACTAGGAAGGGCATCCACCTTCCTTCACCAACCAATAATAGAGAACTAACATGAAGTTAGTAACTACTACTATAATCTTCTCTCACCAGTCCGATTTAGTAGAGTGCAGTTCAATAAAAGTTAGTATGTAATTTTTTCTCAATTAGTCACTTTGCAAATATCCCTCACCATTCCAGTTAGGAAGGGCACTCACTAAATAAGTTTTATTTGGTCAGTTGGGTCTGTCAGTTGTTGCGAAAAAAACCCTCACTTGTCTAGTATGCAGGGCATGGTAGAATAAAGTAGAAACATATTTTGTAACTTGAGTTTCCACATAGGAAATATTCATCCTACATAGTATTAAGAGGGTGCTCCTCTCTTGCAAATAAAATGATGGTGCTTTTCTATTTCCAATCTATCCTTTTATTGCATGTTGCGATTTCTTTTTTTGTACATTGTTGTTGTGTTAATGAAGTCTATCCAATCAATGCTAGTGCACCTCTTCTGATATCAATTTTAGATCAAATGGTATTATAGGTTCGATCTTAGAAGGATTCTAATCGTAGAAAAGAAGAAGACGAAGAGACCATCCACATCATGCAAACAATTTTTATTTTTTGGATAATCGGTCTCGGCAATCAACGCTATGCTCAAAGCTTCGAGTACACCCTTCTTAGGGACCTTGAACATCTCAGTGCTTGAATACATCCATTGCACCCTTCTCAACGATTTTAGAATGCCCTTATAGGGGCTCTCCCTCGACGTCTTAATGTACCATAACCAGTGTATGCAAGAGATTATTCTGCATTATTGTTCAGGGATCCCATCTGTGAATGAAAATCATGTTGTTGTGTAGAGAACTCTATATCGAGGATTCTAGCTCCACCATGTATACCCTAGTTAAATAATTATCTCTTTCTCTGCATGAGTTTGTTCACCTACATCAACGCAGGACTCCAACACCTATACAAATTGACACCCACTTCCAATTGGAAAAATTTTCCAAAAAAATTAATGGAGAGACTGTTGATTTTTCGATCTTCAGTCTCTCCACCTACTTCAACACCCCTATCGAGAGGGAAGAGGATACTAAGTTGCACATAGTCAGTTTTCAACTTGAAAGCATCGCTCAAGCTTGGTGGGTGATCTAGATTATTTTTTGAACGAAATGAAAGTAGAAATATTGCAATGAAATACACATAAAAATTTCCAAAAATAGAGAAATACAACAATGCATGATTTCTATTAATGAAATAAATGTAAAGAAACTGTAAAACTATAGAGTGCAAGAGTTGTTAAAATGATGGAAGCTTTATCTCTGAGAAGAGATCTGACAGCTATGCTCATTCGCAAGAAGATGATTACAATGAGGATCTGAAGGCCTTTTTATGATAAAGCTCAATGGGAAAACCATAAAAATAAAAAAACCTAACCCTAGGATATGAAGCGCAAAAATTCATGTGGGCCCCATTGGGGTAAGTCAGTACATCAAATTCTCGGGGTCGTAAATTTTGCATATGATCTTCATTTTAGGTGTGTGATAGCCTGTTGGAAAGGTATTTTTGAGAAATATGCATTACAGTATCAATTTTTTACTTTGCCTATAGTTTGATTGTGGAAATCCAATAAAAAATTGTTTAGGTCCCCAAAACGGACTTGGAAGTACAAAAAGATGTACTGACATGAAAAATTCCAAAATAAGCCAGTTAGAATAGGTGGGAGGAAAAAAATATCCTCGTGGATGTTGTGTAGGGATTCAAGACAACCCTAGAAGTATAGAAGGCACAATAAGAAAGAAATGTCCCCATTACAGAGAAATGTGTTCAACTGAAAAACTGCCAAGATAAGTGAGTTGGATTTTGAATAGGTTGGTGGCCTCCACTATCCACCTGGATCAATCCTACCTCCTTATGAAGAAATGGAATCCATTACATTGAGTTCCCAGGGAATATGGGAAACCATTTTATGAAACTGAATCTTGGTGAGTTGCATTCCTTATTGGAGAAGTTGCATTGCTTGGTTTGTGGAAGGTTGTCATGAACCTGTTGCTGGTAGGGTTGAATCTATTCCACCACGATGTTGTCTCTAGGCTTGGTGAGGAATTGTGTAGGAACCATCATAGGTGAATAAAAAATATCTTCTTTCTCTTCTTCAATCTACTTCTGATCGGTAGAAGGTGTTGAGGTTGCAGTGGTTATAGTGTCCTTTTGTGCATCCTTTGAACAGATTTTGAAGAGGATGAATTTTGCAATATGAGAGATTACCTTGCGATACTATTTTGGTGGAACAGTAGTCAGAACTACCTCTACTATCCTCCAGAGTTGACTCCCCAAAGTAACTATGACACTACGAGGTCGAGACTCATAAACATAACGATGTTTTCACATATATGGTTGGCCCAAAACAACATCACAGACATCAAGAGGAGAAACATCACACACTACCTCATACTTGAAGGGATGTATACCATAGGACAGGTGGCACTACTAAATGACATGGATATCTTGTCCTTGGTGAACCACCTGATTCTCTATGGTTGTGGGTGTGGTGTTGTCGACAACCTAAACTATTTGACAACCTCAGTTGATATGAGGTTCTTATGGATAATGCTATCAATAATGAAATGAAACACGGTCCCCTTCACCCACATATGTGAATGGAAGAGGGGATCCCACTCTTCAAGATCTATAGGTTCTTTTGGTTGAATTGTTTCGGTCATGATAGGAGTAGTGAGGTCTGCGTCGATGATCTGTCTATTTTCAATAATTTATGGATCACATTATGAATCAGGGTTCAGCTCATTTTCTTTGACCTCAGCCAGCAATGACTGTTTCGAGTGACATTCATCGGTGTTGTGCCAGGGGATTTTCTGGAATTCACACCACTTCCCAATGTCATTCTTTGTTTTTCCTTTACCCTTATTTTCTTATGTCTTTCACTGGTTTTTCGGGAGGTTGTTGGTTAGGGACGTCTTTACCATGATTTGGTTGTTGCATATTTGCAGACCCGAACTCCCATTTTTTATGGTGCCTAAATTTCTTCATGATTTTAACAACATATTGATAGGCAACTCCCAATGATGAGATGTTTAGGAAATAAATTTCGATTTGGATGTACCTATGAAGAGCCCCACGATATTTCATAACCAGATGTCACTTGGAGTATTTTATACCTAGCTTGTTGTGCAAGGTATGGAAAGTATTTGTGAAATCCGAAACTATTTTCCTCTTCTCTTTCCATAGGGTTGTTCGTCTCATGTATTGGTCTTCATAGTTATCAACAGAGTAGTATTGTTCCTTGACCACATCCACA
The DNA here is from genome assembly GCA_032191745.1 of Picea mariana. NCBI lineage: Eukaryota > Viridiplantae > Streptophyta > Pinopsida > Pinales > Pinaceae > Picea > Picea mariana. Next base: position 48,123 of record JASDQU010308446.1, on the reverse strand, counting down.
AAAAAATCCCAATTGGGCTCAACCCCATATATTCCATATTCCTCTATGGAAATTTTCTCCCATTAATTTTCCCACAAATTTTTGACATGGGGGAGAGCCTTGAGGAGTGCGAAGGTGATCTTTTCCCTATCGAAAAAATTGTGAACAAAGAAATAACGTTATAGAAGATGTAACCCTTTTTCTAAGGAATCTGCATCTATCTGACCTTCAAATACAGGAATATCAAAATTAACTTGTACCTTGAAGGTACAAGTTAATTTTGATACTCCTCACCTACATCCATATGAATTTTGTTGGGTAGAAAATGGTGGACCTTGTCTTATTATTGCTCGATGCTACAGAATCACATTTTCTATTGGACCCTTATGAGATACAATGGTTTGTGATGTCTCACCCTTAGATTGTGTCAAATTGTTGTTGGGTCTCCATTACCAACAAGGTCCACACACCGTATACCATGAAAAATCTCATAAATAGCACCAACAACATGAATGATGCATATATGTTCTTACCTAACTGGATCCCAAATCCCCTCCTCCGCAAGTAAAGAAGCCTTGAAATGAGTCAAGATAAAAAAAGGATTTTCTATGTTTTTGGTGCACCCTGTTAATCCCTATATCCTCACCATTCCATCACCTCCCTCAATCATGCCTCTCCTCCATGAATTGACAAATGTTTTTAAAAAACCCACTGGCATTCCCCAATCTCACTCCATTGAACAAAACATTATTCTCATTACTGAATCCTCATTTCCCAATGCTCCATCATATCAATTTTCACCCAAAGAAGCTATGAAAATGAAATTCCAAATTAGAAAACTTCTAGAATCCAACCATATTCAATGCTCCTCCTCTCCTTGTGCATTTCCAAAATTTATTATTCCCTAAAAGGACATTGTCGAATGATGTTTACTTACATATTATTGTGCCCTTAAAAAATCCATCATTAACAACCGATATCCCTTACCTTGGATTGAGGATTTGCTGGACCACCTACAAGGGGCCTCTTTCTTCACTAAGATGGATTTGACAGTAGGATATCACCAAGTGTGCATGTAGAAAACAAACATCTAGAAAACAATGTTCAAGAACAATTTTTGTCTTTATGAGTGGTTGGTCATGCCCTTTGGATTGACCAATGCACCAACAACTTTCATGAGATTAATAAATGACATCTTCGGGCTACACCTGGGTAATTTTATAGTAATGTGTCTTGATGATATCATGTTTTTTAGTAGCTCATGGGAAGAGCATGTTCAGCATGTCTGCAGCATGCTTGATTTACTATGGGCACATAAGCTTCAGGTAAATGAAAATAATTCCTAATTTGGACAAACATCATTCAAATATTTAGGATACATTTTGGACAAAAAAAGGGTGCAAATAGATCCCTCTTGCATATAGGAATTAGCTAAATCGTCAGCTCCCTCCAATGCTCACATGCTGAAAATTTTCATCGAAGGAATTAATTTCTATAGGAAGTTTGTATCCCATTTCTCGTAGTTGGTTCTTCCTTTGCATAACCTATCTAATCAAGTTAAACTCCTATGGAATGCAAGATCTTAGCACCATTCTGAAAAATTAAAGACAACATCATGCTCTGCTCTTTTCCTTCACCTACCATATTTGGAAGGAACTTTCAAAATTGAGATGGGAACGTCTTAGTTTTCTATTGGGGTTGTACTTAAATAGGGAGGTGACCTAGTGGTGTACCATTTTGAGAACCTTTCAGACCTAAAATTCAATTACAACATGTACGAGAAGGAATTATATATATTGGTGGAGGCATTGGAGCAATGGTGTCATTATATTATGGGAAAAGAAACCATTATTCACAAAGATCACCACCCCCTCATATTCATCAACTCAAAGACTAAGATGCATAAATAGAGACATCTGAGGTGGGAAGAATACATGTACAACAATTCCATCCCATCATTAAATACAAGAAAGGGGTCACTAACAAGATGGATGAATTTTTAAGTAGACCACTTGCCCTGGTTATGAATATCTTAGAGGTGAAGTGTGCAACATATGACATATGTGAGGGAATGTATGAGACAAATATGTGCTCCAAAGAAATTTGGGCAACACTACAACAACCGACAATCATCAATCAAATTCCCTTTATTTATTATACCATCTAGGATGGATGGCTCTACTGATTATACCAACTTAGTGTGACACAATCCGAGCATCACTTGATTCTCATCAGGGAGGCACATGCCTCTTCATGTGGGGGCCATTTTGGTACAACCAACACAATTTTCAATCTACAAATAATCTTCTATAGGCCGACATTGTCCTGACAGGTGGAAAAATGCATTCACATGTACTTAGTATGTTCCCAAAGTAAGCCTTGTAATCAAAATAATGGGATATATCAACCTTTACTAATTCCACCCCTGCCATGGAAATCTATTTCCATGTAATTTTTGAGTGGATTTCCTACCATGCGTGAAGGCATGATTTCATTTGGGTTGTCGTCTGCCATTTTTCAAACAAGGCACTATTTCTCCCCTTCCATAAAACTACCACCATTTCTCAAACTACTGATCTTTTCTTCTGGCATATATGGCCACACTTTGGACTTCCCAACAACATCATTTTTGATAGGGAATCTCTATTATTTAGCACCTTGTAACACACTCTATGGGTATTACTAGGTTTTCATCTGTGCTTCTCCACTGCTTTTCACCCTGAAACTGATGGGAAAAGAAAGGTGGTAAATCATACATTGGTAAATTCCTTTTGCAACTATTTCGTCAAAAATAAGTAGAGGGATTCATAACTTCATATAGTACAACACATTTACAGTGGTTCCAAACACCGTTCCACATAATTATGGATGTTCAAAGTTTGTCTTGGGTTCCAGGACCTTACGCCCTCATAAATTCTCATCACTTTAGCTCCTTTCATCTTCACACATCAATACCAGGAAAAAAAGGTAGCGCAACATTTTGTTCATAGTTTATCACAGTGAAACACTCAGGTTGCAATTGCCTTGAAAGAAACATAGGACCGTGCTAAGAAACTCCATGATAAGCACTGTAAAACCTTGACATTTCACCTAGGAGATCGAGCGTGGATTCTACTAGATAAGAAATGGTTTAAAGGGCACCATCATAAACTACATCGATTGCGGTATGACCAATATGTTGGGTATGTGTTATATTCTTTGCATGTGTGTGTGTGGGTGTGTCATATTCGACAACTGCGTCTAATGATCCCTCTTGGAAATAAACTGATGGTTTTTTTTTCCTATATATTCTTCTATTTTTTGTTGTGTTTTGTTTTTTTATGTGTGTGTACATTACTATTGTGCTCGTGTAGTGTGTCTTATTAATGCTAATGCACCTCTTATAATCTCAATTTAAAATCACCTAAATACAAATAAAGTATCCGAATAAGCCCATATTTTTCATTTAAAAGTCTTTCTTCAATGTTGTTTTGAATTGTTCTATGGAAATATTTGTGTTTCCTATAAACATCATATCATCTACATATAATCAAATAATTAGAATTTCACCTTAATTTTTGACTTTGATGGAAAGTRTTGGCTCTCTTTTGATTTTACTACAACCAGTTCTTAACAGGTATGATTCAATGCAGATATATCAAGCCTTTGGCACTTGCTTAAGGCCATAAAATGCTTTCCTCAACTTATCACTTTGTTCTCTTGTATTAGAGATTCAAAACCTATAGTTTGTTCAAATTCTACTTCTTCCTTTAACACTCCATTGAGGAAACTTGATTTTACATCCCTCTCATGGAATTTCCATTTGTATTGAGTTATTATTGCTGATAAAAATCTTATTGTTTCCATCCTTTCTACAAGAGTGAAGTTTTCATTATAATCTCTTCCATGTCAAGTTGTTTATAGAACTTGACCAAAACTAATTCTTTGTGCATTTCAATTCTATCTTCTACATCATTCTTGGTTTTATAAACTGACTTCACACCAATAAATTCATCTTGAAAGGTTTACTAGAGGTTTACTAGCTTCCATGTTTCAATTTTCTCAATTACTTTCATTTTTTCATCCATGGAATCACACCATTTTCTTTCTTTTACCACATCCTCAAAGTAAATAGGATCAAATTCATAAAATAAAGAAAAGTTCATTGATTCATTATCATCATCTTCATACTTGGATGTCTCATATATCTCCTTCAAGCTTCTTTTTTTTCTTGAGCTATTGTTGCTGCAATACCTTGAAGATAATGGATTGTTTATTCCTATTGTGCTTCCCGCGGGATAAATTGGGAACTTCTTGATGGAGGTTTCATTTGGGTGAAAAATCGACTCCACTTTGAATGCCAATGATTTGAGGTATCATTGTGTTAATACCTTACATTCCATTTGATAAATCCAGAGGAGTTATTATTGTCCCAATGTAATGTTCCCCAAAAATCCCAACTTAAATTTTTTATTTTTTTTAAGTGTTATTATTTATCTGAATAGTTTACCGTGCTTATAACACACTCATATCACAGTTGTATAATGCTTTGATAAAGGTCTAGTTGTTTATTATCTCACCCTTAAACATAATATGATGCATTTTCCTCCTTACTACATAAAAAAAAAAGGAGTTTGGACTTAATGCTGTCAGAATTAATTCACATACATGCATAAGATAATATTATGGTTGTGTACCATAATTGTATTCCGAAGGGTATCATTTAACCTTTGTTTAGCATGACTATAGGATTGTACAAGTCTGTTGGTTGTAAAGTCTAATGATTCGGAGTTAGATCGGGGTATCTTCGTATACGGGTAATCGTGGTGATATACGCATAGAACTGGCATTAGGTAGTTAGGGTTTTTGTTAAGGTATACATTGTTCTTCTTAAAATTGGAACGAAGTTGAAGTGACTAGTTTTCGAATGCAACTTCCTAGTCCGTCCAATAAATATTAAAAGGAAATAACACACATAAGGATCAAACCCAACGTATCAACTGGCTGTCGTCCTCCTTCATTAATTGTTGATGGGAAAAATACAGGGACAAAGTTGTGTATTAAATAGAGTTCTGACTGTTGCATTAAACTCTTTCTACAGTGCCTTTCCTCGACCTCCTATTTGACTTGCGGCCCCATCCATTCTTTGTCACCTTTCCCTAAACACATGGTTATGGTACTTTACATTGCTCCTCTCATTAAATCAGGACAAGTACTCGCATGGCTAGCATTCAACATTTTTTGGGTTGTAATATTTGGTGGTAAACCCCTATTGCCAAAGTTTATTATTGTCGCCTCTAGTGCTAGACTCAAGCATTGATGGAATTACTTGCTCTGTGTGGGAGGGAGTCATCTATCCACCCTGCTCTTAACCTAGTAACTATTATATGCGTGTGTATTATGAATGTTTAGGTAACTGGCTAAAAGATTTAATGGAGTTTTTCCTTTGGCGGTCTTCACTGCTTTGTGAGATTCCCACCTAAGATATTTCAAGCTTGGACTAGTTTTCCCTATGTTATTCGGTTGGATTAGTTAGGGTACACTCCCCTGTGGAAATTTCTTCTACTATCCTCCAATTTCCTCTAATTGTTCCCTAGTTACTAGGTATGTTTATTAGCTTGCAATAATTTGGAGGTATTACAGATGAAAGAAGTTTTGTCCCATTCTTCTTATACCCATCAGTGGTGAAAGTTTTTTTTGGGGGTTCTGTCATTTGGAAGGGAAAAGCCTTCAGACATGTCCATCTCCATGCCTAGATCTTACATAGGAGACCCCGGGACTGCGAATGTCTTCTTGGTCAGTAATTCCAAATTCCTTTCTTATATTTTATTTACGAAACACTGTTTCCTTCGAAAACCCGACACTTTGGAGTCCTGTCACAGATTCTATGTCTATTATTCTGCTTCTAGACTCTATACCCTTTTCCTTTAGTGTAAACAAATTCACCGACCTCCATACAAAGTGGGTTCTAACTATCGAATATGTTTTTTTAAGGGGAAAGGAAAGAGGTTCTTTGTGTGTGATGAATTTAAAATCTATGGTTAAATTGACAACATTCATTTTCCTTTCCAGCATATTGATTCTGTTAGTGGGAAAAAATTTCCAGAGAGAAATAGTTATGTTTTAGTTTTTGAGAAAGTGTTTTCTTTTACCAAAATACATTCGAATAGAAATATTCTTTATATCAGTAAGATTTCAAGTTGTATCATGATGCTTTTAAGATCTAGTTGTGTCAGTATCTGAATTAGTTTATGAATGGTGTTTCTTCGGGAGTAAGATTTGGACTACTATTTCTCAATGATCTTCTTGATTACCACTTTTCTTATGCGGTTATTAATTTTAAATATCTACATTTTATTGCAGGGTCTCTTCCTCTCCGAGATTCCCAGTTTTACAAGGGCTTCGGATCCCATAAAAGGTATTCGGTTTCCAATATAGGGCTTTGTTAAGGTCAGGCAACAATAGTGTCTATCTTAGGATTACACTTTTTGAATCTTTAAAGTCGGACGAATGATTTAATCTCTGTAATTGGTTTGTCCAGATAAAAGGGAGGAACTTCCATTTTTCCAACACCTGATAGGGTGTTACCTATCATGGCTGGGTACAAAATATTTACTTTTATTTTGATTTTTTGGAACTTTAGACAAGTCAAGCATGATTACATATACATGTCTCCACGGGGATTTCTCTTGTATAGCGCCAAAATAATAATTCCTTGGTTTGGTGAAGTGCTCGACCGTATATAAAATTACATTCGTTATAATTACATATATATATATATATATATATATATATATATATATATATGCTATGATCATTATTACAATTCAGACTATGGAAGATTTACTTTGAATTTCTGTAGTTTCTCTACAAGAATGGCTCGACAGTATTTATATTTTCCTTAGAGCAGTAGATATGTTAGATACAGTCGTTATTTGTTAATTGGGCTCCAGATTTGCTTAGATTTCAAATTCACCAAACTTTATGCATCTGGTATTGCATTTGCATAATGATGTTGTATATTGTACATCACATTTGGACAGACATATATAATATTTACCATTCCTGTTGCTTCAGTTTTGTTGTACATATTTCCTAAAATTAGTGTACTTTATATAGGTATATAAATATATAATTATATATACATGCAACACCTATGGTTCATTTTCCTGTACGCATCTTTATGAAAAACCTGTCATGCAGGGGGTGTATATTTTACTTCTGAATTTACTAGTACATGATTTGAAACTCCTAGTATACTATAACTACCTACAGAAATATGATTATTCATATAAGATGATGTAATTGATTGTAATCGCATCATGCACAGTATTAGTTTACTCATCAGAAATAAAAGTGTGATTTAACCTAGAGGTTATCCTATTACAGGAGTAATGAAATTCTTCTGTTGATACATCCAATTTCATTAGTATTTACTCAACATTATGTTCCAGCAGAAATAATCCATTCCTAATTGATGAATAGGAGGTATTTGATCAGTCTCTAATCACAACAACAATAAAAATGCAGATCTACCAGTGATCATAATATTTAACTAAAGAAAAAGTATAATAACTTATTTGAATCAATTCATGAAAAGACAAAGGGAACAACCATGTTTCTCCCAACCGTAGAATGGGACAGCCAAATCTCTTGTCCTATTCACCCCCTAGCCTGACCATGAATCCATGAGGGAAAACTTGAAATTTCCGCTTCAACAATGTCTTCCTCTGTCAGTAATCTTCTCCTTACCTCACATTCAACAAGTAGTGCTCATAACAACAAGTGAAAAATTCCTTTTTCCCAGTATACTTGGCAGCGTCCTACCTCCTCACATATGCTATTTATCAATTTTCCTAGGTATTTTTTCCCTCCCTTGGGAATTTTCGCAGCTTTCTAAATCCTTGATTTTCAGGGGCTGCCAATGACCAAATCATTGATTTTCTACTTGTAACAATTAGCCTAGAGGTAGTTTCAACATGTTCCCCACTCATGGAGTCATGGTAAGCTAAATTTAACATGGTTGTTCCATTTGTCCTCCTGCAATCAATATAAAATATTTTGTTTTCATACAAGTGTCATAGTCAAATAGTTAGTTGGGTCAAATTAGGTCTGTACCCAACAACCATAATAATTAATTACAATTATAAAATTTGAAATTCGGAATTGCCATAAATGACAAAAAAATTCCAAATTCGAATTTACTAAAAACAGAATAAATTTCCACAGATTTAAATTTCAAAAATATTTTATTTTTGCGGATGTCACACCCAACATCTTATGTTTCTCCTTAATGATCATCCCATGATTCATCTTCATAAAATATCACATCTCTTCTGAATTTTAATGTCAATATCATGTAGTTTGTATGGCCTTCAATTCTCCCTATATCCAATAAAAATACACTTTTCTCCTTTATCATCCAATTTCTATCTGCTTTTCTTGGGTATATGTGAAAATGGGATAGAAAAAATCTCTTGAGTGCTACCACTTGAATTTTCTTTTCTCCATGCCTCTTGTGGAATGATTTTATGAAAATTTTCATGGGAAGTCTATTCAAAAAAAAATTGTTGTTTCTATTGTTTCACCCCATAACTCATTTTACAATCCTTTATCCTTTAATATGATCATAGAAATTTCTTGAATGGTCCTATTTTTCTTTTCTACCACACCATTTTGTTGTTGTGTATACCTTGTAGATAAATTTATTCTTGATTCCATGTTGTTTGCAAAATTTTAGAAACTCATTAGACATGTATTCTTCTCCTTTGTCACTACTTAGGACCATTATGTAGTATTCACTCTATTTTTTAACTAGGGCCTTGAATTGCTTGAATGTGTTTCTAGTTAAATCATCTATGAATATTATAAAACACTAAATTATTATAAGAGAGGGGATTTTCATAGGACCACATATATCTTAATACTTAGAAAAATTGATTGCACATAAAACAATCACACACCTTTTTATTATCTATTTCAAACTTACATACAATACATTATATATGTGTTGTGAGATCCAACTTATTCAAAACTTAGAGAGAGGTTGAGAGAATATCTCAAATATCCCTAAAAATCCCAAACCAACTCTAAAATAAGCATGAATTCTAACACCCTCCCTTAATTATTACATCATAAAGAACAATAATGAAATCAAATAGACATATTATAGAACTATGATCTCTATATGGTATGGTCTTCATCAACATCTTGATCCACTTCTGAAATATGATAGACTATGCTCTTACACACAATCATTCATTCGATCTACCACTTCATTCATTGAAGATACAATTGTTGGTCACTATCAATTTAGCATTAGTAATGATTGGTTGTTCTATATGTTTATGTCTTCCAAAGTACATAGATCACTGTATTTTTCTGAAAAGAAGTCTAGATGTTGAATCATACTATTGACATACTTCCATCTATCGAAATACATAGGTCATTGTATTGATCAGTTATATAAGAAAGAAGTCTTGATAATTAATGCATCCAACAATAAATTTTACAACGTGACCTATTTTACACAATCTTACCAACACACAAGGATCAAAAACTACATACATAACCAGTGGTCATTGTTCTTGGGACACCAAAATAAATCAAGAACCACAACCCTGTAACAGACTGTAGACATAACCAAACCATTGATCATGTACTTGTGGCACTAAAATACATCAAGAACCACCAAATTAAGTTAAGTTACCATATTCTATGTGTGGTTCAATATTCCTCGAAAGTATGGAGTAAACACTACTAATAACACTAGTGAAAAAATGATAATTAAAACATTTAGAAAAATATTGCAACCAAGAAAAAAATATGCTAACATAGATAAAAATAGACATGGGCTTGGCCACACTTCTGTTGTTCACTAACTCTACAATGACACCAAATCTACCATAGCTGAGGCTGGTGAGATCAGATATGCTGATCAAATATGCATTCTCATGAGATCATTGTTCCTTCCTATCGATACAATGTACTTCACTTTAGCTCACTCATGACCTTTTCAATGTTTTATAACTACAAATTCAATGGTGTATTCTTTCCTATCACTATACATGAAATATTATCTCAATCCCAATGTTTGATTGGAGAATAGTTTAGGGTAGCTCTGATCAAGTAAGTTTCTTTTCCACACACACCGAGTAAGCCAATGTTGGCTCTGAGAATCGACTCTAGAAATTGTCACACATGAATAAAAAAAAAAA